>VACF01002371.1:0-108717 GCA_006891605.1 Pleurozium schreberi | reverse complement strand
AGGGTGGCGGATTCCCGGCCGTCCTAAACGCTGTCTTGCTCGAAATGTAATCAGGATCCAGATTTCGGTCACGTATATATGCAGGTCGGTTTTCAGCACTGAGAAATCACGTAATTATGAGCATGAAGCATAAATGCGCGCATCGAGCTGGATCGGAAGCTTGAACGAAACCTGATCCCTGAGTACAGTTAGTGAGCGATGGCATGGAGACTTGTGGGATTCAACTCTTACCTCCAGAGCTGATGGACCTCCGTGGTACTTCGAGTATTGCGCGGCGCTCATCAACTTCCCCATGATTGGTCAGTCTTCGATCAATTACAATTAATTTGAAGTATAAAGATTGATGCAGTGCATTGATTACTGAATGTGAGAACAGAAACATTATCGTCGTTCTTGTAGAGCGAGTGTGTGTTCTGGAGACTCTGCTTCAATGTACCATGTAACGCTAGCTAATACGTGTCGTTCCCGTGGGCTTTCAGGAAAGGCGCTTCTTTGTCTCCCTTAGCTGAGTGCATGGAAATAGTTGTCACTATTTCTTTTGGGTTGTCAAAGATATTAGCATTAGTTTGAACCTCCATGATTGGGAAATTTTCACAGCATGCATGCAAGCTGGGGTCAAGCAGCAATTGAATGGGTCCTCGTTGTTTCGGTAAGAATCATGGTCAGGAGGGTGTTTAGCGTATAAAACATGACATGTGGAATAATTACCACAACCACGATTAATTATTCTCCTTGGTTATGGACTAGTTAATCAACTGGATTGAAGAGCCCCGGGAGCAGTTGATGAAAGAGCCCGGTTATGGAAAATAGGGTGTGCTGATGAACTATTTTAAAAAGTGTGTACATAAGCTTTGGAAGTGCCAATTTCTTGGATATCAGCCTTGAAATTGCCAGGGTAATTAATAGGCACCAGTCATTGTGTAAGTGACTCATTGGTGCCAAGTGTCTTCTCTTGTCTGTTAAAATGGTAATGACATGCTTTAACTTAGATCGATTGCCAGAACTTGCAACGTGCCACAATTCTGGTGATGGCATTCTATTAGAGAAAAAGCAAAACCCTCTGGAGGGCCAGGAAGCAGGAATACCTTTAGCTCTCTATTTCCAAGGTGGACCTGCATCTTTAGCGACTTTCGTGAAGCAGTGAAACCCTTTAGCTGTTTCAAAGGTGCTAAGCTTAGTAAGGCCAGGTTTAGGACAGAAATCCCTGTCTGTCTGSATCTTTTGTGATTTTCGTGACGTACATGGGCAGCAGTTTATTCGATATCAATATGAAATCTTGATTTTTTTCATGTTTGTTTAGCTTTCATGGAAGCAAGTGCCAATTTGTTAATTTGGAGCAGTTTCAACTTGGTGATCATACCCCCAACTGCTGATTCTCTGGCTGAGAGCATTCACACAGTAACACACTCACAGTAACACACTCCAGGTCCAACATTCTTCAAATGTGGATGAAAAGCAATAAGGGCCCTTCACAATATGCTCTTCACACTCAATCCTCGAGTGTCAAGGAATGGCCCTTGAAATCACTATTTCTCCTCAGTTGAGTTGCTTTATCCTTTATTCTATTTGGTGAGTGGTCTTTCTACTATTTATAAGCCGTGTTTGGTGAGCACCGGTGAGGGACAAGGAAATTAAGGCCCTTCAAAATTAGATGGAAAGTTTGAGCGTGCCAAATTGAGCGTGTAATGGTGGCCATCCTTTGAGGACCTCTTTCAATGGTGATTGTACCCTAAATTTTAGAATTCCACTGTAACCATCCTCTAAATTGCTGAGGTGATCCATGTAGGGTCCGTAGCCATGTACATGTTCTAGCCACACAAGATTAACCCTTAAAGGATGGACCTATCACCGTGGGGAAAGGCGGGGTGCAATATGTTGTGCTTGACCGAGGGAGAAAACATTGTTCACGCACATGTTCGGCTTTGGAAAAATTGTACAAACCCATAACTGATGCTACCCATTCAAAAATTGCGACAAGGGCAACTAGCCTGGTACAAAATACTTTCATGTGAAAATCTTTACTATCTTTATAGAATTAGGGCTACCTAAAAACATGGAAGCAATTATAGACATTAAATTTGATTTCCCATGACGATTGACATATTTATGATCACTTTCACAAAAAAAAACGATGAAAATTGGCGTGTATCCACTCACAAGATGATTTTTTTGTCATCCAAAGGGCAAAAAAACGTCCGCCTCATCGTGCAAGGGTCATCAACTAGAATTAGGTAGAGGTTTTCAATTTCAAATAAGCTTAAACCCTAAACATGTTGAGAATAACCCAATTGTGTGTTCAAAGCAAGGGTGACACGGATTCTTATAAGAGAAGGCAAAGTCACATTGATGAGTCAGATACAAATGATGTTTTTGTTCACTAGCCATGAAATTTGTGCCCCTTTGAAGAAGATTCCAAGTACACAGAGAGTGTCATGGACTATTCTATTGGAGATCAACTGGGGGCTTCATCACATGCATAATCCAGCGAGGTGTAGTTGAAAGTTTGTCAAACACTACAATAACGCTTGTTCAGGAATGTGTGCAGCTGCAAATCAAAGTGGGGAACTTAGAAGCTACATGTGAAGCATTAAGGATGTCAGCTGTTGCAGCAGCTCAAGTAAGCCAAGAGACGATCAGTGCTTTGGAGTTGGATTTGTTAAAATCGAAGGCAACATACGAGAAGTTACAAGCACAGATCAAATCCATGGTGGAAACTCCAAGAGGACTCTGCAAGCGTGTTCGCGTCCAAAGCATCAAGAGCGTCGATGAACTTGCACGAGGTTCTTAAGTGGCTCATGCTTAAGTCGTGATCATAGTGTATAGTTGGCCCATGCATGTTCATTTCTGTCTTCAGGCCAGTTCAATGCTTGATGAAATTATGAATCTGAAGATGAATTCCATGGGTATTCGATAGTGATTGTCTATGCTTGGATTTGGTATTTCTATTGGCTTTATAGGATCGGGGAATGCTAAATGGCGGCGTACTATATTACAAGTGCATATTCAACTGCAACTTGTCAGTCAGTTGCAGCAATCAAATAAAGCACGCAGAGAGAGGAAACGATGGGTTGAAGCAAAAGATTCTCAGAGTGCTACARCACGTGCTATTGCAAGTGTTTTGTCCGCAAGTGAGGCTCTAAGGCTGGGGGAGCAACCTAGAATGAGCAAGCTACTACGGCAGCAACCCAGACTGTTTTTAAAAAGATACAAAAGGAATTGAGTGGGGAGGTAATGTTGGGAGTGTGTGATGGCAACAATGTAACACACAGAGGATACTCTGCACTATGCAAGGTTATCAAGCATCGAGTTATATCTGTACCACCTGAGCTGAAGCATGGTCTTTTGCCTTCTAGTACAAGGCTGACAGAATTGAGAAGACRAATGAACAGTAAGCTTCCGCAGTTTATTGGAGAGTACGTCCATATTGATGGCTGACGAGTGATTCCAGAAGTGAGGGTCAATAAAAAGGTGGTTAGGAATTTGAAAGAGGTCATTCTCAACGACAAAAATAATCTCTTTGCAAATATCGAAGYTGTTCAGCGATYGATGGTGCTGTTCTATAACMTCRCAGTTGAAGGTGAGTCTTGAAAAGTGCCTTAAGTCGGATTTCATTTCCTGCAGCAGAGTCTACTGAACTTCARTTCAATAACTTCAATTCATTACAGAGTGCAATGGTGGGCCACTGATATTTGTGCTAAAGCTGGACGAGGCGGAGGTGATCCATGGAAAGAAGTTTGAAAGAGTGAGTCTGACACTCATGAATCGAGCTCTAGACCCAAATATTCAAAAAAACGATGAGAGGTATTTTTCAGTTCAATCAAAGCAAGAGATTTGGCTAGTGGGTTGCTTATAGGTAGAAAAAGAATCGTATGACATCCTCCAGTGGGTGTTTCAGCATACTGACTTCCCAACAATTATCAAAGCACAATCTGATGGGCAACATCTAGAAGTTCCGGGCCATGGGATTTTTCTAGTAGAGTGGCACTTAAGAGCGGATATGAAAACAATCAAGTGTATGTACGGCCTACAGCATGGACCGGCCTGCAAAATGAATTGCATATATTGCGAGCAACAGCACAAACGTCTGAGGACTTGCACTGCGGCTGAAGCAGAGCGAGCAGCCTCTTCTCGTGGAAATGGTTCATGGCAAGGAGGATTGTTCGCACCTACCATTCGAGGTCCACYGTGTGACATCGAGACACATCCTCGATGGAAGCCAATCCTACCAATTCCCCTTAGCAGGACTCATATATGTACTTTGCATGCATTGGTCCGCATCAGTGAAAAAGTCCTCCATCTCCACTACATGTTTGTTTGGAATATGCAAGATGAAGAGAGGAGATCGATTGCTATAGATGCTATGGAGAAAACTATATCTGCAATTGGCTTGGAGGGATCTAACTGTGTGYTGAAGCAAGACCCGAAGCTATCTGGTAGAACAGSGAATGTGGTTSAGAAGCCTAGCATAGGTGGAGTATTAGCAAGCAAATTGTTTGGACCAAGTTCATGGTCTGGGAATGATCGGGTTTGGAAGGATGTGCTTGCCTCAGAGTCGAACAACCTGGAGAACGGTCAAGCGAGGGTGAAACGCAGGCGAGTGTGGGAGACCCTCGAGGCGCTACAACCATACTTCACAGGTTTGGTTCTAACAGATGAGCAAAGGAGGAATTGTAAATTGGTCATTGAGGATTTTGGAAGGRCTTTTATTGCTGCCCATGGTGAGGGTCATGTGACACACTACATTGTAAGTCATCCCTTGACCCATGCTTGAGTAGTGATTGTTGTTGTAGCAAAGATCTGCAAGTTTTAGACATAACCTCCATTTGATCGTTGCTGCAGCAAAATCTCCATTGCATATAGTATATTTAACTTTTAATAAAGTGTCCGCTTGTGCTCTCAATGCTTTCAGCATGTACTGGTGAAGCACGGACCCTGGTTTGTGGAAAAATATGGGAGTTTGTCTGTTTGGAACTGTCAAGGGATGGAGAAATTGCATCATGCTGCTAAAGCATCTAGCCAATACCATGGACAACATGGAGGGACAAGAGCTAGGACAAGTGTTATTGTACAGCAATATCAATTTTGGTATAGAAATATACAACACAGATATGCTGCAAARTTGCAAAAGAGGATTCTTGAATCTRAGCAGACATTGCCTGATCCAGCAATCRTTGTAGGTATGGCTCGTAGGCGCRACGCATRGCATGCATCTGGGRCAGGGGCTGCYASTGAAGCATGGCGTGAGGGTCGTACCCGTCAGGGCAGTAGATATGTGTTTGTTGAGGCATCAGACATAGATGAACCCGTTAATAGTACTGAAGCAGGCTGTAGTGACTTCCAAACTAGCGTAGAGGACTTGACTGATATCATTTGAGTTTTAATGGAAAATTCTCACTAAAAMATACAAATGCTAAAGATTCTTATTCACATGATGAATTCTACTAGAATATCAATAAATAAATAATGGTTGCCTAGCCAAGYAGCGCACACCACCATCGAAGACCAATTGTGTAGCTGCATGTCCACCAACTATATTGTGTTTRTTATACCAGTTCATGCCTAMGTGCATACAGATATTCACATTCATGGCGTACATAAATATGCCAACAAAGGTGCTTTTCGCTTCTATTGCACTAAAAAAGATACATGATGTGCACATGGCAATGTGCTAAGAAGCCGAAGAGTCTACTGCTGATTGATCTTCTAGCTGCAGCAAGTCTTCCAAGTCTATATATGCTAGCCTTTAACTACCTTAATGAACATGGTTTCTTCAWGTTGCAGTAGTGGGATCCGCTTYTGCTGCTGCAGYGTTTGCAATGTTCAGAATCTCTCCATAATCTAAAGGTCTAACTTCAGGTGAAATTTCAACTACTAGCTTTCGGGGGGCATAGTTAGGTGGTGTTGGGCGAGATGTTGCAATGTGGTGGCCTGCTAAGTTGACACTGGCTTCGACACCGTCCTCAACTGCTACATCCTTGACAACATCATTCGCAACAACAACTCCACTCTCACAACTAGCTGTTACAACCGTAGTGCCACTTGCTACGTTGTCGCCAACTTCCAGCTCCACCTTAGTGTGACCAATTACCTTGCAATGCGTTGCTCCAAAGTCAACAACTTGTACAGCAATGGTTGCTACAATATCAGCTGCCGCATCGATGTGGTCAATAACTTCAACGTCGGGTGCAATCGCGTTGTGTAGTGGGTGACATGCTCGCTTGGAGGAGGAAAAATCAGATGATGGCACTTTGATCTTCCGTTTGGTATTCTGCAGCTTTGTCTCAATGCGACTCAATGGAGGTGCCCATCCTTCTCTTTTCACAGCCACAGCGGCAGCCTCTTCTGAAGCAATGTCGGACTTAAAGCCCCATTGTCCCATCCATCCTCCAAATGGCTTGACATTGCAGTTAGGACAACAAGGTTTGGAGGATAGAGCAACCTGAAACAAACAAATCGGGTGAAGAAGACATCCGCAAGGGAGGTTCGCTAAAGCCGTCTCTGCCCAATAGTGTTCGCATCCTACGCATGGGAGGTGCTGCTTCAACTGTACCATTTCCTCACAGTTCACAGGAAATGCTGAATAAAACTGGTGTGGGCAGATACAACTCTCTTGAACAATCATGATGTCAATTTTGGCGCTAATGTTGTTAATGGAATCCTGCAGCGGAAGCAGACGATTCACCAGTTCCGCTCGCAATAGTTCCCAACTTCCTCGTATTTTTGTCCCACTTGTTTTGACGAAGGTGCCGCCGATCCAGTGCCTCTTGCGCCCAATTGACCTCCATTTTGTGCACAAGAGTTGCATAGCACCCTCGCAAGAACCGCAATGAGAAATAGTTGTTATCTAGACTCTCTCCATAAACTTTGGACCAATGATCTACAAAAGACACAGCTTCCTTGTTGTCCTTGCAATCAACAATTTCGTAACGGTATTGCCTAACCGGCCACTTGATTCCAATCTCTTCTTCAAACCCGACCAGTTTGCCCACTAGAATTCCTCTCCCGCAAAGCCCTACCACATCAGTGAAGAATTCCTTCGTGTAGACAGCTTCTTTACCACGCAAAATAGGGGCGACCGCATACATCTTCTTCTTCAACTCAAGTGAAATTCCAGTGAGATCAATTGGCTCCGTGAACTCTGTGTGCAATAGCCCGGAGGAATCGTGGGCTGATCTAGTGGCGACTAATTCACCATCGTCAATTGCTGTTTTCCTACGCTTGCTGGTCGGCGATTCTTCATTGTCAGATGAGATCTTCGTAGTCTCAATAGGGTCTTCTATTGTCTTTGTCATCGTGCTGCAATCCTTGCTAGAATACCTTATACGGAGATATCTGAATACACAAAGCATCAATGAGCATAATAGCTTCACGGATATACATTTCCTAATTACATTGACGCAAACAGTAAGCTGAACTGCCCCAACGCAACTGCCAATAATAAATTGAAGACAATCCCAATACTAAAACTCATGGAGGTTGAATTTTTGCATACGAGCCCTCACCTGAAGCTTGAACCAAACCCTAATCACCAATGGGCTGAACCGCAAGTCGTATCCCTCCAACAACTCTGATTTTAAACACAGATCGCCAATTTGTGAAATGCAGAACAAATCCTATAGTACAAACATACTAAACTAATAGCAAGAGCTCCCTGCCTTGGCAATTTTGCATAATGGCTAAGCTTAGCAGCTGCAGCACAGTGAGTGTACAAACGAGTGAGTGTACAGATGAGTGTACAGTGAGTGCACAGACAAAGATATGCACTTGTCCCTCTTAAATGTGTCCACGTCACCGTGTTTAAGTGCAGACATTGACTGACTAGGCACTAAAGCCTTTAATAGTATAGCCCAATCTTAATAGTCAACTCTCACCTAAGAGGAAATTAATCAGTACATTGAATAGTGAAATTAGGTTGCCCCTCACTAATTTCTCGACATGCCACACTATATAAGTATTTATTGCTAATGTACAAAAATATCCTATTTTTAAATTAGTAATTGTTGTATTTGGAACTCATGAACTTCCATGTGCACGAATAGAAGTATTTGTAGAAATATTTTTTTGACTTTGACGGCTTTTAGAGTCATTTTCTTGGAGGAAGGCAACCTAATTGCAAAGGCAACCTAATTTCACTATTTAGTGTAGGTTAATCCCTCAATATGGTATTTTTTTTCAATTTTCATGAAGTATCCAAGTGGTGATATTGAATGTTATAGTCATGATCCAGTTTTCAACATTCATTTATTGAATAGAAAATTTCACATTAGAACAAAGCACATATTCACAATTTAGCAATTTCATCCCAGATTTTTTTAATTTGAAGTTTTTTGGCGATTTGTTGCTGTTTTTACTCAGTATGAGGTAGCACACCCATAACCGTCAAAATAAGCAATTCAGCAGAGTTGGAGGCATCTTTTTGTACAAAAAATATTTTTTCTAGATTAGCAATTGAAAATCATGAATTTTCAAAAAAACATATAGAATTTTTGGATAAAGCATCTAATTTCTATGAATTTTCAAAGTAGACCTTCCTAGGGCACCCTAAACCACACTCTAGTAAATCTGCCTTGATTCTAGCACCAATATCTAAAAAAATCAGAGCCCACCAATCACAATAAAGCATGGCAAGGTACCTTTGGAGACAATTTAAAAGAACTCTAGTGACGGTTGTGGGTACAGTGACGGTTATAGGTGTTGCTACCTTACCACTAATTCCCATCTTTAGTCACAATTCAACAAATCTTACAAAATCTTCAATTTACAGGGAAATATCAATTTTATTTATTTCATGTTTATTTTAATTTAAAAAAATTTAATTAATTAATTAATCTATTTATTTATTTATTTATTATTATTATTGTTATTTATTTATTTGTTTATTTATTTATTTATTTATTTTAGTTCATTTTTGTTTCATTTGTTTTTCATTTCTAGTTCATTTTTATTTATTTTTATTTCATTTGTTTTTCATTTGTTTTTCATTTATTTATCATTTTTAGTTCATTTCAAAGCTGTTGGGAGTCTGGGAACTCCAAAATTACAGTAGTCTGACGTGGTCAAGAGACTGCCACGTTAGAAAATAATATTTAATTTTTTTTTAAATATTATTTTTGAAAAAATTTATTTCTTAAATATATTTTTTATCTTAAAAAATAAAATTCTAATATCTTTTTTAATATCTTTTTATTTTTTAAATATTTTTTATTAAAAAAATATAAACTTAATATATTTTTATATCTTTTTTTTCTTTTCTTCTTTTAAGATTTTATTATTTTTAATATTGAGACAGCACACTATTCATCCCAGCCAAGGGAACATGGCTGAAATAAGGCCCTTGCAGCACCCAAAATCGCATCTAATGTCTTGTGAATRAATGTTTTGTAACCAATATATGGATGAATTTGAAATATGGAGCACAACTAGCCAATTTGACCAGTCATAAAAATGAAAAAATGAAAGCCCTACTACTTTCAAAGTATTGCTTCTACGTTACACAATGCTCTCCCCATGTTTTGGAGAAATCTCTTGATGTTTAGAGAAACTGACTAATTTTGCCAATGTATGGAGAACTATACACTAATACACTACAACATCTAAAGAAATCTAACCAAGTCCAAACATTACATGTCTTTTTTAAATTAACAAACTGAAAACCCTTTTAGTGCAGCTTGGAGCTCTGATGCTCTCGTTTTGCACATGCGAAAGACAACTCTTGGGGGAGTCTTCACCTTGCGGTGGAAATGCCTCACAGGCTTCGTTGACTAAAGCAAGCAAAGATTGAGCCTCCGCTCTCTTTTCAGATGCGCCCTTGAAATTCCCCTCGCTCCTTCGAGCTTTCGCTTCTGCCAATGTCAAGCTATAGCGCGCATTCAAGTCATCGGAATCGGAATTAGCATAAAACCGCTCTAAGCTATCTTTTGCATTGTTTAAGCATTGTAGTAGTTCGCATTCTAAATTTTTGGCCTTCAACTTGTCCTCCTGGCATTTTTCCAATTCATCCTTGGCTGTTGCCAAACTTTTTCCACCACGGGCTTGATTTGCTTCAAGTTCTTGGATGAGCTTGCACARCGCTATTACTTGTTGTCGCAATGCCACCGGACCCAACTTTCTGGGGTTTAGCGAGCGGTTCTCCAATCGTGTGCGTCGCCGCTCCAAAGCTTCTGCAGCCCAATTGACGCTCTTGGAGTGCACAAAGGTAGCGTAGCACCTCTTCAAGAACGTGGCAGAAAAATAAGCATTGTCTGGACTCTCCCCATATACTTTTGACCAATGATCGCTGAATTTTGCAGCTTCATCGCTGTCCAAACAATCTGCAATTTCGTAACGAGAATTCTTGACCGGCCACTTCTCTTGAATCTCCATGTTGTCCAATTGCACTTTGTTCAAACGAACTCCTTCTCCGCTGAGTCCTACCACATCGTAGAAGAATTCCGCGGTGTAGACAGCACGACGACCAAGTAAAACAGGGGCGACTTTCACCATTTCCAGCTAGAGTTCTTCGGAGATGCCGCTCAGATCAATGGCCTCCGTGAATTCTCCAGATGCTACATCCGCTGCCTCGGGGGCTGATTCGCTAGCATTCCCCTCCACACCATGACTTACAGGTTTTCGGCGCACCCTCTTTGCCGGCGGTGGATTATTCTTTGACGGTGTCCTCACTTCAACGCCACTCTCTTTTGACTTTGACATTACATGCAGGGCTCTTGATACAACGCAAAACAAGTAGAGCAATACCCAAATCATCGACCAGCGGGATTGCACAAGCAAAGAGCATGTTYTTTTAACCGGAAATTGTAGACATATACTAACGCCGTAAACCCTAAGTAGCAAGTTCAATTGGATTGTGCATTGCAGGTGTTCATACTTAGTGCACAATTACAACGATATCTGAAGTTGCAAGTTTTGCAATACAATTGTGAAAATAAGATGAACGCTCACACTTGAATCTGAGGCAAGAGAGAACCACTACAGTTCTTACCAACGTGAAGTTACAGCGCAAATTGCCAATTCAGAAATTCACGGAGTTTACAAAGGCAGGTTGACGCATTTGCAACAAGTTCTAGTGCTGGAGCAGAAGGTATCTGCAAAGGCATGCACTTGCGATTGGGAGAATTGGGAGACGAGACTAAAAGCAAAGTGGAGGGTGAAATGAACATCGCTATTGCAGACTTGAGGACGAGCCAGAGTGTCTCGTCAATCAAGTAATCGTATCGCCCTCCGTATCAGGCGAAGATTTACTCCATTCATCATAGACAAGTGCTGCTTGAGCATTCCCATTAAACTCAGAAGCGTGAAAACATGCAAAATCAGTAATTGTATCAGTATTCGATACAAGTAGTCTAATCACCTCAAATGTATTCAATCGTATCAGTATTCGATATAGTTAGTCTAATCACCACAAATGTATTTTTTTAATTTTTCTTAATTCTTAGTTCTTTTCTTTATTCAAGTAAATGAAGGTAGGCCTTTGCTGCAGCAGCCTCAAGAGTGTCCAATTCCAGCACAAATTCCTTAATTTTGATGACGAATCACAAAGATTCATTGTACTTACATAACAGAGCTTCAAATACCTCCCAAGCATGCCAAAAAATTGGATTCATAGGAAATTTTGTCGCAATAAGTAGACTCTTCAAGGAGAACAAAATCCATCATGAGCTCTTCGAAAAATAACGCTCGATGACAAAGATACAAGCCCCCAAAGTTGCAACATGAATATGCAATGTGGTGCACTCAAATTGCACCTGATAACTTTGAATGGCTTTCACAAACTCAATACGTCTTGGATTGATCAGAAATTTGTAGCACCAAAACTAAACTTGAATCAGTTGAATGCGCAACTTTCCCAATAAACTTTATTGAATTTGGATATTAGATGCAAAAGTTACAACACTTTTTGTCCAATATGGCAATGAGAAGTTGAATAAAAGAGTGCGTTTTTACTCTGACTTACTTAATTAGACACTTCTCACAAGAAAACACCCTGAACATGAGTTGTAATCAATCTATTTAGTCCATACAACCATGCAACTACAAATGGGTTTTTACTTGGGGACACACTTTAGAACCCATTATACTGGTGTTGGTGATACTAACGGTAGTGGCACTCAGTTTTCTTGCCTTATAGTATTAACAAGCCTCTTCAAAATACTTGGACCTTCTAGAGATCTTTGTATTTTAGGAAGGCTACATCCCGTTGGCCCTAAGATGGAAGGGATTTTGCTAGGTTTGACTCCCTGCAAGGAGACTTTAAGAGAAATGATTGGAAGTGTTTTGACAAGAATACTCTAACCAAAAAAAATGGGGACTGAATAAAAATCCACCACCAAAATGCACATCCTAAACCCTAAACCCTAAACCCTAAACAAAATTAACTTCAATATATATAACATACTCTTGCGTAAGTCATGGCTAAGCGGCATACTCAAGGTGGTCATTGAAAAGTCATTTGGGTCTAAAATTTATTGGCTTTGTCTTAATCTATAGAATAAAGGGTTAAGCATGSAAGAGTCCAGTTTCTGGACGATGAATAGAARAAAATTCAATTTTCTTTCTTGGTACAGCTTGGATGAAAGTCATCTAATTGTGGAGATACTCTATCAAGWTTTTGTTCTRTCCGGTGGTTGAATTTGGTATTTTTAGAGTTCATAATTTTCTAAAATTACAAATGTGGAAGTGTGTCGAACCAAAAATTGCATTCATTTTAGTTCAAAATTGGATTTGCAAAAAATGAAGGCATAGATTAAGAGAACACAAAAATTTCAAAAGACCACCATATTAAGATAAGCTCATTTCAAATCTATTCCAACAAGTTTCACTAAAAAAATAATAATATTTTGCTTGCAATTGAATTTAGAAGGAATTTTGAAATTTCCCTTTCAAAATTTATAAAAATTATTGGTGATACCACTAGAATCTAGAATTCAAAATTTACAACTTTCATTTGTATATCAACTCCAAAATATTCTTCCAAATAGCACTTTATAATGTTTTTTCCCAAATTTTTCCAAATTGTCAAATTTGGAAATGAATCCAGATGTCTTGGGAGTACCCCCTCCATTAATAAAAAAAAAACAGCCTTTGATTTTTTTCCTTAAATTTTTTTCCTCAAAATTTAAATCCTCCTTCCAGCCGTTGATCTCCCAAAATATGTGAATATATAGATACAAATATGTGAATATGTGGATATGCAAGTACAGATGTATGTACAATTATATGTGCAGATGTACGTCTAGGGATACATATAGGGATATGGTATGGTATACATGGATATACAATACAAGGATTTGTTCCATATCAATTTTCACACCACCCTCTCTTGAAATTTATAAAGTTTTTTGGGGGGGCGATAACAAAAACATTTAAAGAAAACACAAAATATATCTTGGGGTACCTAAGTATATTAATTAATTTTTTTTTAAATTGGAAAACAAATTAAATGTTTTTGCTTTACATTACATTGTAAAAAAAAGTTTCAAAAAATCACATAAAAAATTCAGCCCGTAGGTACCTACCCGAAATCTCATTTGTCCCCCGAGGGGACAACGGTCCTTTAGGGGTTAAAGTTGTACCTATGAGTATTAATAGGGACCTAAACGTGGACCTATGCATCTCTGACTTTGGAAAACCATATGTTATTCACTCCAAGTCAAAAAATTAAAATTAAATTTTGCACTTCTAAGTTTTTCATTTCTCTTTCTTCCACAAAAATGTAAAAAATGTTTGGGTCCACCCATTTGTGCACATGGGTCTTTCTAACCTTTCTTCCCTTAGATGGATGCTTTCAAAGCGAATTATCTTAAATAAGAGGTTTTAAGGTAGAAATACCATAAACCGTTATGGCACCATAAACGATTTCAATATAACTTGTCTTGTCATTTATGTCTTGACATTGAAACCATTTATGGTGCCATAATGGTTTATGGTATTTCTACCTTAGGTGCGTAAAACTAGTTTTGTTGAAATCCACCCAATTTTATTGAATTTCATGGTTGAATTTGCAATGCAATGATATTAACTATCATCATCTATAGGTGTAGAGAGAAGCACATTAGAGAAACTCTTGACCCTTTGAAAGGTTGTTTGACTTTTGACTGATGTGCAAATTCATTAAAAGCAAATAGTTTTTCTTTTAGTTTTTTTGAAAAAATATATTTTAGTCTCAGTCCTATGTGGCACAATGGGCGATCACTTGTGGTCTACAATAAAATAATCATTTTTATATTGTATTTTTTTAATTATTATTTTTTAGTTATACATTTTCATGTAACTTAGTCAAACGACCCTATGCAAGATCCAGATTTGTTCTAATGATTTATTTCTTCAAGAGGCATGTTGTCATATGTACCATCATATATAGGAGGATCTTATCCATGCATTGACCATCTAATAGTTATCCATCATCCATGATAAAATGGACCATTTGAAAAAGTGTGCTTTGCAGATATAAGAAATTAAGAATAACAAAGGCACTAGATGGATTCGTGAAGTTGCTCATTAAAGTAATGAAAATGTTTGCACATGGATATAGAGATGGCAAATAGTAGATTACAATATAGGAGTGTTCCTTCAACTTCATAGTTGGATTGATTGCAAAATTATTATAAGACTTGGAAGACCCTCTTATGGAGTCTTTACAATCACTATCTATAGGAAGTAGAGGAATAAACTTGTATTGGACATTGCTCAAGGTAGCAACATATGTATTAGGGAGATTAATCTTCGCAACCAATTCAAGTGCGTAAACTGCCACTAGTGTTCTACATTTAAATAGACAAATTCTGGGAAGAAATCAAGAATATGGGTGAATGCATGAAAGACTAGTACTATTTTGCATCACACTTCGATTGATGGAGTTATTATCTACTATAACTTTTGAAGTATGAATCCAATTAACTTGAAATTTTTATTGGAGGTGTCTTTCTTGATAGCAATCAGATTCCTTGTTTTTCAAAAATTTTCAAAAATCATTTTATATTTAAATTTCAATTTAGCTAATTTGTCACACTTTGCAGTTTAGGGGTTTTTAGTACTAGGGAGTATCCAAAATTAATGATCTAGAGCTGAAATTTTTGTGGTCTATTTCCACACTAGGAATGCATGCATCGACCAGAGGGAATTTAAAAAAACATTGTTTTATTTCCTCTACATGCGTGCAAACAGGGCTCCCTTATGCGCGTACTTCTGAACATTCAAGATGGTTTTAAGATCATTCTTTTGGTGAAATCTCTTCATCATATTGTTCTCCCAATATGAAAATTTTTAGTTTCTTCAAAAAATATTTATCCTATTTATTACAAATTAAAACATCAAAACACCTATTTTCATGTAATTTTGCACTTTTCTAGTTCTCCTACTTAGAGAATTTTCCTACACTTTTCCTTCATAAGGTACCTTCTTCTTATGGGTATATACATTAAATATATTTTTCACATTTTTTAAAATTCTTTTTTCTAATTTTACAGTCCTCCCGAAAAAAACATGAGTACTATGCCAAACGCTACCAAAACCGCACGGTGTTTCATGTAATCACCCATATGTTTGTTTTTTGTTTTTGGTGGAGTATACAACTTTGCAAAAATGACAATCCAATGACGAAAAAAATTCAAAAAATAATAATGATGTGCCCAAACTTTAGCCATGTCATAGCACTATAGTGACATTGATTAGTGTGCTGCATAGTATGCTGGCCGTTACAGCCACTTCATGGTGCATAGTGTAAAACTATGCACATGGAAAAAAAATTTAATTTAAATTTTTTCAGTTTTTAATTCAACCCCTCTCCCCTTTCAAAAATCTTAATTTTAATTTTTTTGGGGGGGGGCATTGAATTAAAAATTAAAAAATTTTAAATTAAATTTTTTTTCCACTCCTCACCCACCCTCTGTCACCCTCCCCTTCTTGTAATTTTCAGGGGTGGGTGGGAGGGCAAACAATATGGGATATATCCCATATTGCACTTGTATTTGTACCGTATCAATACCCGTATATATTCCAATACGTATCCGTACCCGTATCCGTACCATATCAGTACCGTATTAGTACCGTATTAGTACCATATTAGTACCCAATCCCGTATCTGTATCCGTATTCAAATTTTTTTGAGATCAACGGTTGTGAGGGGGGGTTGTAATTTTTTTTACAAAAAAATCAACGGTTCTCGTTTTTTAGCAGGGAGGGGGGGTTGTTAATTAATGCAAAACCTGTGACTGCCACTTCATGGTGCATAGTGACATTGTTGCATTCCCAATTAAATCTACAAGCTGACCATTATTACCAAGATTTGGTATAGTAATTTACCCTGTACAGAACATTAAGGAACAAACAATACTTGAACGCATGTTAGAGGGTGGGATATAAAAACGTGTTTTAAATGGATGTTTGACTAGACATGCAATACAATTGACTATCTTTTAACAAACAACATTATGGCATTGTGAAAACTAACATAGAACAATGGGAAGAGCTTCATTATACCACAAAAGCAAATAAGATTTGCGGTAGAGAATTTATGCCAAATTGCTAAATAAGATGTATGAATTTTTTCATGGAGTCTTCTAATAAAAACATTAAAGCTTATAATACTCCTGTGTCTGTATTTTTATATATAGTAAATTGAATTGTGATGGTTTGTCTAGTTTATGAGTTCAACTTTGGAATTTGAAGTTCTTCTCTAAGAAGCATAGGTTGCATTCAAACTTAGAAATATGTGCACAAACTATTCATTAGAGAAAACAATCAGGCCTTTAGAGGGTCATTAAGTAATGAGATTGATAGGGATTTCCAAGTTACTCCTAACCATATAGAATTATACCAACTAAAAATAATTATAGAATAGAAATAGAAGTAAATATAATAGAAATATAGAGGTTCACAACATCTGGCTTTGTGAAAGTAGTTAAGGTAAGAGAGCCCATTGTGGTCAGAATTTGGAGTTTGCCCTGACGCCACTCTTGAAATCTTTCAATTTTTTCCCCACTGAAAGACAAGTGTGAGAAACAGCAAGTGCAATTGAAATTATATTTTTTCGATAAAGTATGAATTTGTTAGGAAAAATTTCAGCTCTAGATCATTAATTTTGGGCACTCCCCAGTACTAAAAACCTCTAAACAGCAAAACGTGACAAATTAGCTAAATTGAAATTTAAATATAAAATGATTTTTGAAAATTTCTACAAAATGAGGAATCTAAATGCTATTAAGTAAGACATCTCCAATAAAATTCTCAAGTTAATTGGTCTCATATTTCAAAAGTTATAGTGGATGGAAACTCCGCAATTCGAATTGTGACGCAAAATAGTACTAGTCTTTCTTGCATTCACCCAGCAAAGCTCTCTAATTCCACTTGATTTGAAATCTAAAAAATTGTACTTCTCAATTTGCTTTGAAAATGATCCCAAGGGATAGAATAAAGCCTGTTCATGATTTCCATCATTGAAAATTGAACCCCTAAAGAACCAAGGCCATTTTTCTGAAAACGTACACTCAAAACTGCCATTTCTATGACGTTCATTCTATCATTTTTTTAAGAATCTATCGGTAGGATCTTGTACTTTACTTGTCTAATATCATGTGGTAAAAGTTTTATGAATTTTGACCATACGGATTGAAATTTGAAAGATATTGGCCCTCCAAGTTGAAAAATCAAGTTTTCTTGAGCAATGGCCTACAATTTCAGATGCCTTTTACCACCATTTTTAGAAATGTTTTGCACTATGGACATTTAAGTAAAAAAACTTGTGTTGAAAAATTGAGTTGAAAGTCTAAGAAAAAAAATTTGAAGAATAAAAACTTGGTTTTCATTCTTTAAAAAATTGTCAAGTAGAAGTAGTTCAAGATTGAAAAAAAACTAAACTGTTCATAGGTCTAAGTGGGCACTAATAGTCTAATACTCAATTATCCCAACAATGAGATTGTTCTAGCAAGAAAACTTAACCTTGTCAAACCTTTTTTTTGAAAAATTGTGAAAATTGCATTCAAACATGCATCCTACAAGTTGTTTTTCCAAGAAAATGCTTAAGCTACTCGAAAAACAAGATTGTTCATAATTTTCACAATTCACATTACTAATCCACATGGAATGACTCAAAGCTTTACATGTAGACCAAAATAATATATATATAAGGGAGAAAAATTTAAAAATTTAATTTCAAGTTTTTGTGGATTTTTTTTCCTACCCGGCAACATGAAAATTATGCTTAAGATGGCATAAGTTTTGCTCCCAAGCACCGATTGAAATAAAATTTATATTCCCATGACAATAATAAGTTTTTCTATTTAATGAGAAAGTTTCAAAAAAATTCATCACAAATTGAGAACGTAGGTACTTGCCCAAACTCCTTAAAGTCCTCCAAAAAGAATCTTGGTCCTTTAGGGGTTAAGCAAGACATTAGAGCAAAATTCGGGTCTACAGATGACTAAGTTGGCTCCTCGATTTTGTGGCTTGGAAATACCTAAAATGCCACCTTGCTCGTTGCCAACATGCAGTATAAGGTGATGACATCAGATTACACAGCCGTTGCCACCAATGGGAGCAAAGTGTTGGAAACAATATTTTAATGGTGTACCATTGTCCCTTGTCCTGTGTGTACAAGGGAAAAAACGAATTTTCAATTGTTGGTACCAAATGCAGGACGAGTCCCGCATGCGAACCGGTAGTGGAGCCGCCAGATGTGGTCAATGATGCAATGTGTTGTACTGATAGGAGGGAATTTGAAATTTGGCACACAATTGGCCCAACTCCAATTTCAGAATTGTTGGAAACGCCCAACCTTGTTCAAGGTCATAGTTTCAAGCATTGTTGTTCCATGAGCATGTTGGATGCCAGTGCTATTGAGTGCGCAATCAAGTTGAGTGATCGGTGGCAATTGGGCCTGTGATTGCGAGGTGAGCGATTGTGCGTTGGCACAGGTGATCTGGAATGGAGAATCGTAGACCGCGTTCGGAGGTGGCAACAATGACACTCCACCAACACGCACAATGACCAGGGAGAGTGGATTCCAACGAGATATGAGAGGTTGTCATGGGTGAGGTTGAACCCAGGTAGACATGAAACTTGGGCTAGAAAGGCTCGTCGGCATGGAGGTGAGAGCATGAGGGGATCTTACAAGGCTCAAATTGTGGACTTTCGGTTCAAGTTTGATGGGCGCAAGACCGTTTTCAACAAGCCGGAACTGGAGGCCGTGTTGGTTAGACATGCTTACCATAGGCATCAAGTGCTCCTAAATCCAGAGATTTGCCACGACTGGGTTCCATGCAACTGTGAGAGTAGATGTCGCTTTGTTTCCACCTTTGATGAGTTTGTGTCTGTTTCCCGCAAGTTTGCTTGCCATCGAAGTTCACGAGGCGCTAGCTTCTCACTGGTTTAATAATTTGGTTTGTGGTGTTGTCTGTTGGAAACAGTTCTTTACCACTCCTTTTTTGAAGACTGGGTGGACCCACTTTCTATTCTTGGAGTCATCGTCGTTGTGCACAGCGAAATTGGTGAAGCCACTCGGAATGGGAGGTCCTACAACGAGCTTCTGGAGAATGGAATATTTTTTTCTAACCTTGTCTATGTGCCATCTACACCAGGGCTTCTTTATGGATCAGTTGAGCCGTTGCCGTTGCCACCTTTGAGTGATCCCGAGTGGCCTCTCCCGGACATGCACACCAGCGAAGCATTTCGGTTCAAGCTTCGAGCCGATTTCCAAGCTGTCACGAAGGCCACCATTGGCAGCCGCATGGGCCACCTCTAGTGGTTTATGCCCTTGCATGTCTTTGTAGATCTTTTTGCGTGTGAGGAGAGTATGAGACACACTGCTGTCTTCTACGTTGTCAACAGTCCCTCTGATGAGTTGTTCACAAGCCTCATGGATGCAGGTTGGCATCAGAAAGTGGTCTTTGGCAAGGACATCGTCAGGTGCCAATCTCAATGGACATTGTATCCTTCAGGTAAGGAGACTTCTGTTGCCAACAGACTTTTGGATGTGCCATTGTCCAATGTTCAGGGATTTAGGGTTTAGGGGTTGTTCCAAACGTTCAATACATCCTTTCTTAGACGTGTCATGTGCGCTATAGATACCATGTTGGGCGAGTAACGTTGTACACGAATTTCAAGTACGGCCGAGAGTGTCTAGGCAGAGATGGTGTTAGTTGGCACAGATAGACGAAGTGCACGAGGAGGACATGGTGGTCCTTCCATGTTTGTTTGAAGGTGTGACGGTGGCAAGGTTCCAAGTGGGTTGAACATGGCCGTTGTCACACATTCGCAGAGAGGTTGATATCACCTTGGGAGGTGTGGTTCCAGAAGACTTCCGCTTCAAAGTCCGTCAGCCAGGGTTTAGAGACATCCACGTGAACCGCAGGCAGAAGGGTGCCAACAGTGTAGCAAAAGTCCTTCCTCCATGGACGTTCGAAATAGTGGCAGCTACCACCTAAGAGAACTAACAGTGAGCAATTTAGTTTCATTTTAGCACTTACATTCCTACAAGTGCCTGTTTGAACGGCATGTTGGAAATAAGTCGGTGCTTAGAAGGATATATAGTTTAGATAAGGACTTATATGTAACCAACAGCTGTGATAGGAAGAAGGACAAGGTTGAATTTTGATTAAAAAAAAAAAATTTGAAAAACACAATGCAATGCCTGTTTGGGACATGTTCTTCTATTTAGACTTTGTTTCCACTCAGTTCATGTGACTTCACTTTCATTGTTCTGAACAAGATGCACGCCATTCACTCTAAGTCTTGCTAAAGACCCCTTGTTTCCAACGCCTCCTTGTTGTGTACACTGTCCTCTAAAGTCTATAGGCGCCTACAAACAAGGGCAAATCATAGAATGGCACTGTGTGAATGCTAAACATTTGTCACTAAATATTGGTACTTCAACAACCTAGAGTTGAACAACTGAGGCAAGAAAGATGCAAGAATGCTCAATATGTGAAAATGGGTGTTTTTATTATTGAAGAGGTTTGTGCACAAAAATGATGGAAAGAAGGGACGTCACTATGACTATCCGGAACCTCTTTAGTGCCATTTTATCTAAGCCGCGCTACAGGCCCCATGTTTCCAATTGTGCCCTGTTGGCAACACTATCCTCTAAGTAAGTCACACCCTGCTAAACAAAAGGGCAAATCATAGTTTCTCAATGAGCGCATCCAATAGTCTAGTTTCGTCTGACTCAGTGGATTCTGAAGGCGCTGCCGTAGACTTGGTGGGAGACCCTGCCTCTTGTAAACTCTCCAAGTCCACTGGTTCTGATGGCGCGCCCACTGCTTCAGTCGTTTCCAACGGGGGCGCGTTGACAACAGCCACTGAATCTGACTTTGTGGGAGGGTCTTCCTTGTCCTCTTCACGCTTGTTTGACATGTTCAGCAATTCAGTCTTCTTTCGGGCTTCTTCTCCCCCCTATTGGCAGCTACTGCTTCATTTGCTGTTTCCAACAGAGCACATCCAGCATGAGCATTAGCGCAATTTTGTAAAGAGAAAACTGTTTCCAACAAGTAAAACTACAAGAGCGAAGGTGCGAACTGGCAATGTTCATCTCAAAACTAACATGGACGCAACAAGAAAGTGCATCCAGTCATTCCATTACGCTCCCACTACTTACTGTGAAATGCTAATTCTCGCACGGCTGCAGCAACCGCTTCTGTATAGATAGATCCTCGAGGCTTGTCTTCTTGAATAGGTAACGCCCAAAGGTAATCTCTAGGAGAAACATGAGAGAATAAGCCATGGTGGGCCTTACCAGCCAAGGATGATGGACCCAGGGATGACTTTAGCAACTTTGGAGCTACTTTGCCTTCAGGGTTCACAGAGGCTTCCCTCTTCCGAAATGCGACCCCAAAAGACYCCGCCTCACTCGCAACCTCATTCTTGCAAACACAGAGCGGGCTTTGTGCTTCCAACGCGTCAAAGCCCCATGCTTCCAGCCATTGGCGGTCACCTACTGTCTTGCACCTCGGACACACATGACTCCCTGAAAGAATTTGAGACCACAAACACCAGGGGTGAAACAGGCAACCACATGAGAAGGGCACAACAAATTGGCAAGTGTGACATAAAATCGGGGACTATTTTGGGATAGTAAACTATTTTTGAAAATTACGAAAAAATTAGGCAAGGTGTATAATAGTCATGAGTACTTTGTCTATGAATTTTGAGTCATTTGGAACTAAAACGCAAAAGTTATGGCCAAAAAACAGATCAGCCAAAGACGTGTGACAGAAAATAGTACAGGTGTTTCATGCAATCACCCGAAAACGCAATGGAAACCCAGAAAATAGCAAAAGAGAGCAAGCCCGCTAGAAAGGAAGTACGAGAAATTCAGAGAGGCACCTTGGACACACAACAGGAAGGAGGAGGGTTTGTGGGGCATACGGCTTGTTTCTCACGCTTTAGAGGAAAAATTCACATGATAGCAGCACTCAGTACAGCCGCCACATGTTGCCAACGAGCAAATGAGCTTACGAGCTTATAGATTTCTATGATCAATGTACATTGAATGCTGGCAACTTGAGTTAGGATAAGTGTCTTATGATTAGAAAAGACATCACCGCCTGCCTTAAGAGTACTTGTTTCCATCATGGCATGATCTATTGGCTTCAGTGCCATGATCTCACAAGGTAGTCTTTTTTTGTGATGAAATTTTCAAATTTGGATGAAAAGTGTTTGAATTTGATTTAAATTTTTATTATGGTACAAAAGATGAATGTACAACGAATTAAAATGCTCCACCAAGTTTCCAATGCCATCCTGGCACTTCTTGAAAAAAAAAAAGGGCTGCTTGGGACTTGGTGATAACATCAGCTAATTTTATAAGTTAGTTTACACTTGACCACAAAATAGTTGGAAAGGAAAGTGAATGCTTTCTAGGGTATAGGATTTTGGGTAAGGGTTTAGGATTTGGGGTCGCTTTTAGTCATTAAAATTGCTTAGGTCTTTGTGGGAAAAAAAGTGTATATTTTACAATTTCAAGATTCAAAGAATTGGGCAATAAAAAATTTAGATTTCTTGTCAGGAAATTTAAATTTTATAAGAATTTCGGAAGAAAAACTGAATGAAAAATCATATCAAATCAAAATTTACTTCCAAAAATGTGATAATTTCACAATGACTATACATTGCTGTTGGCAACATGATGGTGTAAACTCACAGAGTTGACATCTACAAACACTGATAATTTCTAGCATGTCCGGACATTGGTAAATGGCCTCATACCCTAAACCAATCCTACCTTGTTGCCAACAGCCTAAACTCTTCAATTCATTACATGCTGCCACTATTTATGTTTGCCTCTTCACTACCACTGTTTGCTACACCCTAGATTTCAACTCCTCGCACCCAAGCTCGACCTACTCGTGATCTACCTTCCCTCCAGATTCTAGATGCATCCATTGCATTTGACGTGTTGTAGGCCATCCTCTTTTTCTCTGTCGATGCCGTCATGATCGCATCATCTTCTATTGACCGGGCGTTGGCAACGTCCTTCAGTGGTTCCTGCTTGGCAAACTTGTGTTGTATGTTTATGTACCAATGTTGGTATTGCTGAAGAATGCAGCTTGTTCTCTCTTTAGTGCCTCCATGCTGAGTGTGATGCTGATTAGCAGCCTTAGCTACATGATGCGATTTTTCCATGCCCTGGTTGTTCCAATCAACGAGACTCCCGTACGTTTCCACATAATAAGGACCATGGCACACCAAGTTATGCTAACAAATCACAGCATTGAAGTCAATTATTAGAACATCCGTGTAAAAATGCTTCACAAAGAGATGAGATGCCATGAAATGTGTCGAGTTCACATACCATCCAACACCAAACCCCCTAAACTGCCAAATGAACTTTCTACATTAGTCTAACCTTGTCCACGAGCAAACTGGAGTTGTTGGAAACAAACGCGACTTACCATGTAATGAGTCACGTGCTCTTCCCCGAAGCACTTCAGGTAAAGGCTTCCCCATCTCTCAATTTTGCATTTGAAAGTCTCCCTTTGCTCTTGATCTAAGGAAAGGCCAACCAAATACGGGAACACTGTTTCCAACGCCTTTTACATTTCTACCTTGTCTAGATATTGCCTCCCTTGATCAAGAGTGTTGTTTTCTGAGCGCAAGACATCCTTCCATACTCGATCCTGCCCTAACCAAGTTGATGGTTGGAACATTCTAGCTGCAGTCACACCACTAAGGGAGGGTTTGATGGGAACACTATTGGAAGCGCCACTAAGTGTTGGGTCCTTCATGATGTGCACGTTGCCACCGTGAAGACCGTCTGCTGACAAACTCTTCTCCATATTTTCTATGGCTTGCTGCTGACGCTCCTCATTTTTCATGTTCCAAATGAACATGAAATGGAGGTGAAGAATTTTCTCCATCATTCTTGTTAACACATGCAAGGTACGAATATGTACCCTCTCAAGTGGGATGGGTAGAATAGGCTTCTACCGTGATTCTCTGTCAATGGCCAGTGGTTTAGGATGGACATTACCAGCAAATAAACCTCCATGCCATGTATGTTTTCTTCTCCTAGCCTCTATAGTAGCAGTGACGCTGTCCCCAACACTGGTTTTGTCCATTGTTGGTTACAGTAAATGCATAAGTGTGTCGCATTGGCTCCATGTTTCAGCCCGTACAAACACTTGATTGTCTCCATGTCTGCTGACAAATGCCACTCTACTGTGAAGTTTTCAACACCCTCAACTGTTAAACAGTTGACCCTCATTTTGTGCTTTGATGAGTGTAGGGAACTGAGTTTGTTGGAACACCCAATCGAGAACTCCGTAGGAGGTCTTGGCAACCTCAAAGCATGCAATAGGCCATATTTCAGTTTCAGATTGGACTGAAAAATATCTATCATCGGTTTTCTGTATGCTTGTGTCTAACGCACACCATTCATGAGCGTCAAACTCACCCTTTCAAATTTCCTCCCATGTACAATCACTACTTTGTCTATCTTCAATATGAAAAGCAAACGCTTGTTTCCAACTTCTACACATGCAGGTTTAGTTTCCAATGTCTGAGCACCCTAAACCACTTGACGTGCACACATGAATAAGAGAACATAACCTACAAGTCCTGTTTGACCATGAATATTTTGAAAAGAAGAATATTCACCTTCGGTGGTGAATTGGTATAGCTTCACCATAGTCCTCTGCACCACTTYGATGTCAACAAACAAAGAATTYTTTGTTGTGAGGACAACTCTTGATATATCTGATTTCTTCTTTCTTCCTCTTCCATTGGTGACTGAAGATTGCACCACCAACTCCAACGTACTATCAATATGGTAATAGTTACCAACAAGATCCTTCAACTTCGAATTAAGTTCTGTTTGCAACAAGCTGACCTGCTCAACAAAATCCCCGTTGTGAGAACACCCTGTAACCCTAAACCTAAACTTATATGTTGTGTTCATATTTTACGTATTGTTGTTCTGCATGATGCACAGAACCCTGAACGTACCCTCGAACCGCATTCTGCGAATACATGATGTATGCACCGTAAACAGCAGCGCCTGTGTCCAAGTGGCTACAATTCTGTGGCATCATGTTTAGATCAACTAGGCTATTGGAAACAACCCTCCAATACGCTATACTTTGAACTGAAGCAACTTGTTTCCAACAACGCCTAGACAAAATTCATGGATAGTTTTTCACTAACTTGGTACCTTCTGCGGGTTTGGCAAGAATGTTGGCTTCAAACGCTTGTCAACGAGTTGCACTCGGCCTTTGATCGTCTTGTAGATCTCACCATATCCTTTCTGTGACACTCCATTTATATCACACGCTTCTAGTATTGCTTCTGTTCCCAACTTCGTTCCAATTCTCTCGAGGTAGTAGTTCATCATGCTGGTTGCAACATCACTATTTTGCAAACTTGATACCAACGCCAGTGTCTCTCTTTTTGACATTAATCGTCCAATCGCCTGCCCAGTCCCATCTTGGGTATCCTTGTCGCCACACAGACGTTTCCTTCTCTTAGACGTCATGTTGCCAATGTGTATTTATTGAACTATCTACGGTTGCAACAAACTTCAAATTTTGGCTATATGAGCCCTCGCGGGCTCGCGGCACCACCAGTCTTTGCTAATTCAGCGAGATCCTTCGATGCTCTTAGTTGTGGCCCTGCTGGAGTGCTTACCATTCTTTCCATTTTCCTTTGGAACTTCACTATGGACTTTCTTGCTTCCATGAGTTCTTGCTCCAATCGCATCAACTCTTGATGCGCTTCTTATCGTCCCTGTTCTTTCGCCATGAGAAGATTGTTGTTGTAACTGTCCTCATTCCTCTGCAACTCTTCTTCGACTGCTACACATCGAGACCTCAAGAACTCTAAACCGCTCTTCAAAGTCGCAATCTCTTCTCTACTTCCTGCAACAAGTTCCTCTTAACGTTGAGCCCAATTGTTGTTGGCAACGGCTCTAAAACCGCAATGGAATTCTCCAAGCCCACTATTTTCCAAATAGCACCAGCTTGTGTCTTTTCTAATTGATGTTCCAAGCCCTTCACTGAGTCACAAGTGCTAACAAGGTGTCTAGAATATCCTAGGAGTCCAGATTCACTGTGACACACAAATTCCAAGTAACTCTTGATTGTTTGAAACGGTGGTGGCTTCCTCGTGACAGGATCTGTTGGGTACAAATTGCCATCCAACCATAAATCAATGTTGGTGGCTCCAGAATCTCTCAACAACGGAAACTGTGCTTTTGACGCTTGGTGATCAATTCGAACAGCTTTCCTCACTATAGGGGCAAATTTACTATCCAATATTGTAGCTGTTGTATATGAACTACCCTTTCCAACGTTGGTAATGTCCTAAAGTGCCATCTTCCCGAACTCTCTCAAACCATGTGCTTCAACCACAGCAAAAACAATTGAAGGATGTTAATGAGCATGTTGGCAACGTCAATGAGGCCAGCTCATTTCGCGGGAAGCAATTCCAATGCACTGTACAATGTGTGTTGGAAAGCATCTCCACGTTGACCTGCTGTGAATCCTCTGACATTCCCTCACTCTCGTCAACCGTTGTGTACAGTGGGGGTACCATAATTTCAGGAAGTGGATTGTAATCCCAACTCCCAAAACCTTGTCTACACTTCCATCGAAAGTCATTTGGTACTTGGAGCCGTTGGAGGGTGCAATAAAATAGTTGCGAACATACAATATTCAATTCCAAACGTTCATTGCGAAGTCATTAGGTATGTCAAGGGTGCAATAAAATAGTTGCCAACATACAATATTCAATTCCAAACGTTCATTGCGGTTTGTTGTTGAGGTACCAACAGGGACCTGTTGGTATACTTCACGTACGCACGGCTGTTGCCACCTAGACCGCACTCAGCCTTGCCGTTGCCAACTCGGCCATAGCCACCTTGTTCCCATTGGACCAGAGAATTGATGGCAACTTCTGAAAATGACTATATATTCGGAATTCATGCATTTCCAAATATCAAACAAGTCATTTCCAAGGCAAAAGTACCAGGCATATAGAGACCTGAATTTTTCTCAAATGGATTGTTGATTTCAATCATTTGCAATTATTTGCAAATTCTGATCTCTACATAAAATAAAATACTGCATTTCAACAATTGCAAGGTGGGTTGTGATATGATTTTGATAGCTTTTAATTTTAAGTTTAGGATTTTAGAAGTTCATATTTAATATGCTACTGCGATTTTTAATTCTACTTATTACCTCCAATACCCCAAAATTCCCAAAAAACTCTTACAAAGTTACATGCAAATTTCTCAAACACTGTGAAAGAAGAGTGGCATACAAAAAATACAATATATATGTGTTTCTCTTGTTAAAAACTTCACAATTCCTATGCAATTTTACACTCACAATTGGTATTCTAACTATTTAGCAACTCTCGATATAAACAATTAAACATCTATACAACTACATCCCTGTCTATAAGCACAGGAGGAGGAAAAAACACTTACGTCACTCAAGATAACTGTCTATAAGCACATGCTCGTTTTTCATCGAAAAAACACACTTAGAAAGGCTTGGGCACTTAGGGGTTATAATTTATAACACACCAGTCACCCCTCTTCTCCTCCTCCAATGGCCTTCCATGTGAAAATGGCATACGGAACGCCGCCGTTTTAGCGAAACATCCGTTCTGTACGGTACGGTACCGTACTATACTATACACTACTGTAGAGCTCCGAGCTTCGATGCTTCCTGCATGTCACTGTGCCGTCTTCACATGACCACGACGATTTTCCCTGTGGCGTGTCCCTCGAGGCTTCGGGCCCATGCGTCTCTGGCTTTGGCCAGAGAGAACGTCGAGTCCACCACCACTTTCAACTTGCCTTCGGCCACCAACTCCGTGACCGTTTGCAAGATGGTCGTGTTCTTGGCATCCAGGACGAACGGCAAAAAGCTCTGCTTCGAGAGCGTGATTTTGTTGTACCAGTTCCGAAGCACCGTCTTCAGAGTTGGCGTCATGTCGATGACCTTGCCTCGCTTCGTCAACTGGGGTTGGAAGATTTCCAGGGGTTGGTAGGGTGCTAAATGCACCACCACGTCGTATTTCTTCCCCGACGGACTCTTGTAGTTCGCTCCGTCGTGGCTCTTGTAGTCCAACACTTCGTCTGCACCTAAGCTTCTGACAAGCTCCATGTTGCGGGCTCCACAGGTGGCTGTCACGAAACAACCGGCTAGCTTTGCTATCTGCTCACAGTTGCGGAAATTAGGTCACGCTTCAGCAACTCTAACGTCACAAGCAGCACGAACTCTGAGTCTACTTTGAACTCGTTACTTAGACAGTGACATCTCGATCTCAGTCATGGGTGCATTCATCCAGAACTTGTGGGTTTTATGAATAATCAGAAGGTCAAGTAACCTACGAATTACTGGATTCAAATTTCAGAGCACTGGATTCATGAGTAATCAAAGGTCAAGGAAACTACGAATTACAAAGACCAAATTTCAGAGCACTGACTCGTGCTTGGAATTGGAATTCCAGAATATATTCGCTGTTGCTTGAACTTTACTGGTTACCTGAGTCCAGAAGAGTCCGACCCCTCCAGAAGCGGCGGTGATGAGAACGTTCAGTTTCGGGCCAGATCCGTCGAGCTTGAGCCCAACCAGTTGGATGGCACTTTGGAGTGTCGTCATGGCAGCAACTGGCAGCGATGCAGCCTCCACAGCTGTAACATTGGCTGGTCTCTTCACCGTGGACGTCACTGGAGCCAGAGCGTACTCTGCAAATCCGCCACCTCTCTGCACGGGCAAACCAGTGAATGTGTGCTTGTTACAATTTCATTCAAATGCCGACAGAGCTATAAACTTCAACGTTTCAGACTTCTCTGAGAAGATGTAAAATTTCTATCCAATGCTTTTTTAAGGTAAGAGATTTTGTGTGCTCGTTCATGCACCTTGCACTTCAGGGCAGCATGAATGAGTTCTGATGAGATACAGAAGAGCGGAAGTTGGACTAAAGCAGGATTCACAAGAGGTCTTCGGTATTCCTATCTTGGCCCCTTGGAGTCAGACTGCATTGATCCGATACTTACCAGTAAATCTATCCAGCTGAGGACCTTGTCACCAGGTGCAAAGCCCGCCACCCCAGGTCCGACGCTGACCACCTCGCCGCTAATATCAGTGCCTGCACCTCCCCACAAAGCATGAACATCTTTCCATCTGCCCCAGTAGCAAAATATCCTGGAATATATCCTCGCAGCTTATTCTTCTCTGGAGACTCAGTTGATTGGATTGCAGGTAACTCACATCTTCTGGTAACTCACATCTTCTGTGAGTCGACTAGTAGTTCATGATCCAGCTACTTTGTATACAGCAAATGCAGCTAGTAGCTCGCTAGCTTGAAGGAAACTCGATCGTCTAACCTGGAATGTGAGGGAATTTGCGAGGGAGGATGTACTTGAGCAATCCATCCTGGAGCCTGCAGTCGACGATGTTCACACTGGTGGCTTCCACTTTCACCAACATGTCGCCCTCCTTGGGAATTGGCAAGGGCACCTCGACATACTGCACGTTGATCGACGACCACAGCTAGCATGAGCACCAAAGTCCAAAACCGATTATTGACTTACTAGCTACCAAGTGATTCATTTCTCCCGATGATGCAGAAGTGAAGAAATTCTCAAATCAAGACGCCCTTCTCTCCCAATCCCAAACCATGGCAGCAATTACTAGTAAGAGAATTAATCGTAGTGCTATTTATCCACTCTCCCCCCATTCCACCCTCCCCTCAAACAAACTCGATTACGAACTGGGCTTCACCGATCGTGAATGACGRTGATGGAAGCCCTCTGCACGGGATAATTCTGCATTGGAAAGTAATTGGTAACACACGTAATTTGCAGGTGTCGGATTCCCCTCGCTAGACGTTGCCTCTCTCGAAATTCAACCAGGATTCAGACCTCGATCACGTATACAGGTATTTCTTGCCACTGGGAAAGAACCATAGGCATCAAACATGTGTGCGCGCATCTGGAACGCAACGGAAGCTTGAAACTGACGAAAGTACCTGATCCCTGAGCACAGTCAGTAAGCGGTGTCACGGAGACTTGGTGGGATTCAACTCTTACCTCGAGAGCTGACGGACCGCCGTGGTACTTGGAGTATTGCGCGGCGCTCATCAACTTCGCCATGATTGTTTCAATTGGTTTTCAATCAATCGCAGTTTGTGCAGTTTGTCCCAAGATGGACTCCGTGCATCAATTGATCGAATGCATAACGGTAGAACACAAGCATTAACGTCGGTGCTTCTTATGATGAAGTTGTGCACTGCAGGCACTGTAGATTTTGTCACCCRTGGCTGGAGTGCGTGCACTGTAGAAGTTGTCACTATTTTCTTTTAGCTTGTTCGAAGATATTAACTAGCACTGGACCACCATGATTGGGCAACCGGGAAAGGTTCACACAGAACGCAAGCATGAATTGAATGGGTCCTCGTTGTTTCAGTGAAAATCGTGTAGTCAAAATGAGGGTGTGCAGCGTATACTAGAACACGACATTGGGTATAATTAATCATCACAACCACGATTATCATTCCTGATTATGGACTCGTAAACCGGATTGAAGAGCCCTAGTTATCAGTCTTGGAGACAATGAAATTGCCAGGGTAATTGTGGATTTGACCCATTGATGCCAAGTGTCTTCACTTGCCTTGTTCAAATGGTAATGTGCTTTAGAGTTTAGGGTTGCCAGAACATGCAACGTGCCACAACTATGGGACTGACATGCCATTAGAGGAAAAAGTTTAACTCTCTGGAGGGCCGGGAAGCGGGGGACTCCTTTTGCTATTTCAAAGRAGTCCCTGCCTCTTTTGCGACTTTCGTGCCGCAGTGACACCTTTAGCTGTTCCGAAGGTGCTAATATTAGTAAGGGCTAGGTTTAGGACAGAAATTTCTTTTGTGACGACCTTGCAAAGTAGTAGACTAGTAGGCTACACTGAATAGGGCAATAGGCCGGGGTGAACTGACCCCCCTCGCTCGGCCACTCTGGAAAACTCTGAAATTTTTTATTTTCCAGGCATGATAGAATTTGCAATCAKAGGCCCCAAATTAGGTAGGAGAGGTGTACAAGGTAAATTATTTGGCCCAAAATAGGGGGCTTTTTATTTTACTTGCACTCCTAGAATTACTTGGAGTGGTAGAGCGAGGGAGCCAATCCACCCCGACCATTGATTCATTGAATAGGGGAATTAAGGAGACCCACACTAATTCATTGACGTTTCACACTATATAAATATCTATTTTTGGTGTACATGCAGAGTTATTGAAGTGTCTAGGGATTATACATCATGTATCAACATTTACAGTTTTCCACAATAAGTCCCCTTAAATGTTTGGTCCCCTTAATACCCCTATTCAGTTATACTGTAGCTTATATTCAGTTATCAGAGTTCTTCATCCTTYCCAGTTTGTTTACGTTCATCGTACATTCGTACCAAATACGGACCGCAACCTCTGATTCGCTGACCTCGGATCACTTTCAATAGTGATTGGAGGAGGACATGGGCTCTATTTTATTCGGTGATATGGGATCTTTTATTATTCTTTCATATTTGTTGAGCTTTCATTGGACAGTGTTCCAATTTGTTTGGAGGAGTTTCAACGGTGATTGTACCCCAAGTTCCGCTGATTCTCTGGCTGAGCCGCCGAGGACCTCTTTCAATGGCGATCATACCCTAATAATAATTCCAGTGTACATTCCCGGCCCCAACTTCGGACTACATGAGATTGAGGTTAGGATGTACACCGGGTGGAGAAAGGGGATTAATGCCAACATAAATTCTTGAACTACAATTTAAATCAAAGACAGGAGCTCGTTTCGGCGGCCCAGTGTTGAGCTCAGATTTTCTCTGGTGCTTTAGATTGCCTGCAAACCGTTGCATCCTATGTAAAACAATCGAAATGAAATGCACCGCATTTACTTTTTAAACATTTTTGAAAATTGAAATAACATTCTGTTAATAAATTTTGAAGCTTCAACTAGAATTAATCAGGTCAAGGTTGTCAGTTTCTTGTAACATGACCCAATTCTATGAAGCAGGGGTGTGGGAGTATCCAAAATTAATGATCAAGAGCTGAAATTTTTGTGTTCTATTCCTATACTAGAAATGCATGAATCCATCAAAGGAAATTTACAAAAACATTATTTTATGTCCTCCGTGTTCATGCAAACAGGGCTCCCTTGCGCGCACAATTTTGAACATTGAAAATAGTTTGAAGATCATTCTTTTGATACATTATCTTCACCAAGAAGTCTTTTCAAATAGCCAATTTTTGGTTTCTTTGAATTTTTTTTTCCTATTTTTGACAAATTAAAACGTCAAAACACTAATTTTCATGAAATTTTGCACTTTTCTAGTTCTCCTATTTAGGAATTCTTTTTACACTTTTCCTTCCTAAGGTACCTTCTTCTTAAAGGTATATACATTAAACATATTTTTTATATTTTTTTAAAATTGTTTTTCTAATTATACAATACTCCCGAAAAAATTATGACTTATGAGTACTGTGGAAAACGCTACAAAAACTGGTGAGTCTTTCTTGCAATCACCCTCTAATTAATTTCAAGTGCCTAGAGCTTTCATTGAAAACTAAAACTAGTATGTGTTGGAAATTAGGTCTTCAAAGTGTCCAAAACTTGGAAAGCAAGTGCCAAGACCGGGCTTTGAAAAACTACAGTTAGAGAACTAGTGAGTGCATCCATGAGGTTGCTGGTTCAATTCCCCATGGTGGTCTTGTTCGTGTTCCTCCTCTTGTGTCTTGACAGGGATGGCCGTGGTGTGTAATTCTGACTAAAAATCCGGTTGCCATGGTTGAGTTGTGTCAGTCCGCAGCAACCTTCATTGGTTTTTTGTATCACTGCGAGTCTGCGACCTTCATGGGTCGTATGTTCAAAAAAAAAACTACAGTTAGTAGGGATTTGCAGTGGGTTGCCGGCTGGAGCTTGACAAATCAACATGGACAGATCTAAACCAGTCAGAGGTTTTAGTTGAGTGAATTAAAGTCTGCCAATTTTCATTGAAAATCCACCATTTTAACAAACTATGTAAACTCACTACAGAGTAAGGGAGGCAACATATCCATATCTGTAGTGTGGGTGTGTCTAGGGAAAAAGTTCCCTATGTACTGTACATCAATAGCTTTGAAAAGGATTCCATATTTTTTCAAGATTTTCATTCTGAAAACCAAATACCATGAATTTTTTAAGCTAAAGATTCAATTCATTCCACTCTTATTGTATAGGTCTTCTCATTTCAAACAAAGGGTTAGTTGCAATATCGACTATCAAGAGACTTGTAGCCAATCATAATGCGCCACAACTATGTTGGGAACAAAGTTTATTACAAGGAAAGAAAGCACCCTACAATGTTAAAAGGGTGGGTGATCACGAATGGATTGCCTCCCACAAATGAATTTTTTTTGTTGAATAGTAAACCTTGAAACTATTTATAGGGTGATTGCAAGAAACACTTCACGTTTTTGTCTCAAAAACGCAGTTTCGGCCACGAAGCAAATTGAAATTTCTTAGAGTGCTGTACAATTAATAGTTTCAAATAAAATAAAAAAATATGATTTCTATTTGAACACAATCTAATAGGCTACATTGAGCCCAGACATGAAGTTTGACCAATTGRCAGTGGACCCAGTTCTTAAGGGGTTAAAAGTACCAAAGTTGCAATATAACCCACCATTTTATTGGAATATAGCTATTTTAATGAAATTCACCATTCATCTACACTAAATAGTAAAATTAGGTTGCCATTCACTAATTTCTCAACATTTCACACTATATAAATATATATTATTATTTTACAAGAATGCACTATTTTTGAATTAGTTATTGGTGTCATTGGAACTCGTGAAACTCCATGTGTACAAATGAAAGTATTTGTAAAAATATTTGTTGACATTGATGGCATGCAGACTAACTTTCTTAGGGTAAGGCAACCTAATTGTAAAGATTCACTAATTAGTGCATACAGATGGCAAACATTCAAACATTCATCTAGTGCGCGGGAATGCCGTTTCTTCCCCCGCTCTTCTTCTTGTCACGGAACTCGGAAAGTTTGTCCGCGGAACTTCTGAAGTCCATTTCACGAATTCGTCGAAGACAGTTTGTTACTCGACCTCTAGGGCATTTCGTGTCAGCGAACTTGCAGAATCACAGTTCGTCTGAGTGCTACTCCCCCTGCTACTTCTCGCATACCGGTATTCAAAATTTGTCTCGTCTCAGTTGTTGCTAGTTTGCTACCTCACGGCGTGTGCTTCCTCCTTGCTTGTTTTCATGCTCTGGATACGGACTGGTTACGCGCTCTCTTTGCGAGGTGATCCACTTCATGATTCTAACTCACCTCCATTGCTACTCTTGCCAAAGCTATGCCGCTGGAGTTGCAAGCGCGCAGCAATTTCTGGAATTTGAGCATTTTGAGTACATCTGCAGAGAAGTATCGGGCATTTTTAAACCATGTCGATCGCCAGCTGCTCAATCAATGATCAATGGATGCTGCTTCTCGGCCTTCCACAGGTGAAAATTGCAATCATTTTGCGCCAGTTTTGTAAGTTCTAGCGCGCCGTTGGATTTCGTGTCTACCAGAAAACAGAGTAAATCCGTTTCACTCCGTTTTCCAAATTCTATTTCAGTATTCAGTTGAACGGTTTGCAAATCTTTTCAATCCGTTTCAAGGCTGCATTTGTACTTACAGCCTTGAAACAGAACAGTCGAAGGTTATTAAAAAATGAACAGAATAGAAGGTTTCCATTTTCGACGACACTGCTATTTTCGTTGACGGTCAAAGAATTTGAATTGCAAATGAAAAAAGCTATTGGACTGCTACGGAATGTGAGGGAATTTGCGAGGGAGGATGTGCTTGAGCAATCCATCCTGGATTTTGCAGTCGACGATGTTCACACTAGTGGCTTCCACTTTCACCAGCATGTCGCCCTCCTTGGGAATTGGCAGGGGCACCTCGACATACTGCACGTTGATCGGCGACCACAGCATGAGCATTAAAACCGAGTACTGACTAGCTACCAAGTGATTCATTTTTCCGGATCCAGGAAATTTTACATACATGGCCAGGATGCAGAAGTGAAGAAATTTCAATTCAAGACGCGCTTCTCTCTCTCAGTCGGAAACAATGACATCAATTACTAGAGAACTAATTGGAGTGCTATTTATCCACTCTCCCCATACCACCCTCCCCTCAAACAAACTCGATCTCGAACTGGGCTTCACCGATCGTGATGACGATGGATGCCCTCTGCACAGGATATTTCTGCACCGGAAAGCATTTGGAGACACAAGTTTGAAGTTTGAAGGTGGATTCCCTAGACGCCCCCTTGCTCGAAATTCAACCAGGATCCAGATCTCGACCACGTGTATATTTTCCTAATACTGAGAAATAACCATGAGCATCAAGCATATAAGCGCACATCTGGAACGGAAGCTTGAACGAAATTACTTGAATCCCTGAGTACAATCAGTCATGGACGCCATCGAGACTTGGGGGATTCATCTCATACCTCCAGAGCTGTTGAACCTCCGTGGTACTTGGAGTATTGCGCGGCTTTCATCAACTTCGCCATGATTGCTCAATCGCAGTTTGAAGTGTACATATGTATGTCCAAAGTTGGATTCAGTGGACTGATTGCAGCACGAGAGAACACAACCATTACCGTGGTTCTTATACAGCTAGTTGAGCACTGGAGAAAGGAGACTCTGCTCCAATRTACGTCGCTATTATGCTAATACGTGTGAGACGGACTTTCAGAAAAGGCGCTTCTTTCAGTCACCCCTAGCTGACTACAAGAAATTAAAAGAGTTGTCACTATCTCTTTTCTTGTGAAAGATATTAGCTTTGGTCCTCCATGATTGTGGAATTGAGAAAGGTTCACACAGAATGCAAGCTGGGTCGAGCATCAATAGGGTTGTTGTTTCAGTGAGAATCGTTTAGTCAAGGTGAGGAGGGTGATTAGCGTATAAAACATGACATGGGGTGTAATCATCACAACCATGAATTAATTATTGTTCTTGGTTATGGACTAAGCTTAGTTAATTAAATGGATTAAAGTGCCCGGTAATGGAAAATAGGGCTTGCTGATGAACTGTTTTAGAAAACGAGTCTAAYCTCTTGAAGTAACTTCATTCAAGTGAATTAGCATATAACTCTTGAATGCGAACCCTAATCGTGATCATGGTAAGTAGGTCGATGGTGAACAAAGAATTACATGTCAGAAACTCAGAATAAAAAAGGAAATGAAAGGATGCACTATGAGTCTAAAAGTGAGTCACATATCACATTTGGCATTCAATATTGAGCATTAACCCTTAAAGGACTGACCTATCACTGTGGGCGAAGGCGGGGTGCAATATGTAGTGCTTGACCGAGGGGAAAAACAGTGTTCACACACATGTTGAGCTTTGAAAAAATTGTACAAACCAACATCTCATGCTACCCATTCAAAAATTGCGAGAAGGACAGTGTGGCACAAAATACTTTCATGTGAAAATCTTTGCTATCTTCGTAGAATTAGGGCTACCTCAAATCAATACTGAATCTGGAGTTTGTAAAGCTCTGGGCACTTGAAATTCAGGATTTTGGTATTGCAGAACATGCCATTTTATTAAACACTAAGGGAGAGGCACCCAATGGCGTCCTTGTACCCAATGCCGTCAGATTCTATAGTGCATAATCATTTCAAACTATAAATGTAGGTAGGTAGTACATGGCTTATTTCTTTGACCTAAAATAATAAGCAGTCTACAGTCCCTCTGCATTTACCTTCTAGAATGAATGCATGAGGCCATGACCTAAAAAGGGACGGCATTGGGTACATGGACACCATTGAGTGCCTCTCCCTTAGTACACTACCATGGTCATGGAAAGTACKAATTTCATGGATATCAGCCAAGACAATGAAAGGTATCATTGTGTATGTGACCCATTCATTTTGGTGCCAAATGTGTCAATGGTAACGACATACAGGTAAAGAAAATTTGGACTCTATGTAGGACTAAGTCACGTAGTCATTCAGATGTGTAAATACATGTAGAATCTCTCTTAGTGCTACTCTCTAATTGCATAATATGCAATAAAAGAGTTTGCAAAGTGTATGAGGTCTTGCGTGTGAATCAAGATGGAATGGTTAATTAAATGTTTACAGAATTTGTGTGATTTGATTTTGGAGTGCATGAATGCCTAATATACTGATTTAACTCTAATGGGTCTTCAAAAAAAGGGTCATGTACTTGGAACACATGTACACTAGGCACCCCCAAAATGGCCCCTAATCTAAAATCGCCATGAACATCTCCAAAATCAATTATGTGGAAGAAACACTTTTAGAATCACACTTTGACCCTTCATAACTTTTGCATATGGTATCCAAGTATCTTCTCGAGAATTTTGCAAAAGGCTACAACTTATCATTTATTCATTTGCAAATAAGGCTTAGATCACAGGATCAATCTAAATAAATACTACATAAAGACAAGTTCAAAATTGCCATGGAAGTCCCAACTAGAATAGGAGTCTTTTTATCCAACTTGCACATCTGGATGGGGTAGCTTTGCAATTAACTTCTTCATGTGCTCCTAGTCATTTTTGTTATTTTTGTTGTCACACTTTATCCTATTGTACGGTAATACTTCAAAATCATAATAAAAATAAGTACATGAGATTCTAACAAGTCTAATAAGTCTAATAATAGTAACTACACACATTACCAATTTTTGGCGCTTTTGCGTGTACCCACCTTACATGCTATCAGTTTCATGTAAGGTACGTGAGTCCATTGCAGGTCAAATGGGGACAATAGTCCCACGGTTCACAAGCCAAAATAATTTGTTTACTCTATAGTATTAAGCTAAATGGCACTGCTGGGTGTATCTCAACTTCTTAGAGCATCCCCACCCCTGAGACGGCCAGTTGGGACGGGCAAAGGTAATTATAAACTTGGTAGGATCCTAGGGTAGTCATCTGCCCCACTTCAACCCAGCCAAGCCAGCACTCCAAGAGGAACGGGCACTTAAACAATGAAATCTAGGTTTTTTTCCTTTAAAGAAAATCAATTAAAAATAAAAATAAATTGGATTTTGAAGGTCAGTTGGGCGTCTTTCACCTCGAAATTGAGGTGAGAAGGAGGATCAACCCCTTCATCGAGCCACGGCCAGGGTTCACCATTTGGCCGTCACCATTTGGCTAGCCAAAATTGGCTGTGGCCAATCTTTTTTAGGCCTTGGCCGTCCCTGTGGTGGGGCACTATTTCCTATCTGGCCTCCCACTCCCCGTATTTGGCCCTTTGGGAGTATTGCTGTGGGGATGCTCTTATTTCTGTATCAATGGATCCCAGACAACCAAGGCACGCGTGCGGCAAAATGAACATGAAGTTCAATCACATGTCACAATCCCCACCCATTGACATTGATACCAGGGCTTTTTTTTGGCTTTTTGGTGCCAGATTGCACTAGAAAAAATAATTTGGCTAAAAAATGCTAGAAATAATGTCAAAAAACTTGGATGAAATTGCCAAATTGTGGATGAAAACCATATTATACATCCAATATGTGGATGAATGTTGAAATTTGGAGCACCACTATAACATTTAATATTGCCATTGTGGCACTTCCCAAAAAATGAAAAAAAAAGCCCTGATTGATACGTGAGGCTCAATTTTATTTTGTCAATTCAAATTGGTGTGGGTTTGGATTTCAATTTTCAATTTTTACAATTCAAACTTGTGGACTACTATGCCGTGTGCCTTTGCCACAGCCAAAACAAAAGTTTCACATTTGTCAAAAACTGCATCTAAAAGCTCTTGCATCAAAATTACTTGAAAAAATTACTTGATGTCGGTGTGAGAGTGCATGATGTTCTAAGGTAGGAGGCTCGAAATGCGAGCGGTCATTTAGAATCGCCCCTAAAAATGATATTGGAATGGACTAGAGGTGGTTCTTGAATTGACCTTCATTGTCATTAAATGAATCGAGAAAAATATTATTTATTATTGCAAGAGCCAATGAGTCTCCTTTCTTTTCCCATTTCTTTTTAGAAGTTGCAGTGAACACTTAATGAAAGACCTAGGATCACAAATAGGGACCTACAACACATCTCATTTGAAAATTCATAACTAATTCAAAAATGATCCAAAAAATATGAAACAACTTGGGTTGAGATATTGTTGTGTTTTCTTTTCTAATGTGAACTCTAACATGTCTAGTTTGATTTTATACAGTTACAATTTAGAAAGAATTGATACAACATATCAAAATGTTGGCTTTTTGTTCAATTTAGAGCAAATTCTAGAAGCTCAAGAAATTCCAGGGTCATTTTGGGGTTAATGAAGTGTTATATTTGTGTCCAGAATGTTTGCGTGCACCATTAACTTTGGCAAAGGCTCCAATTGCAGATCAAGTCAATGTTGACTGCTTATTAAGCTTTGTAAGTACGTGCTCTTTGGGAGTGCTAACTTGTCCGCTCTCTTGGTCAAAACCTCTTTCACAGCAAGTGCTATTCACTCTGTAGTCAACCGATCCTGCTTCTGTTTTCCTGCTGTCCTGGTGGTCCTGGCCTCCCTCCTGGGGTGGTTCAGGAGCAGCTATCAATCCATGTGGACCATCCGGCTAATTTTGACGTAATTTTGAGCTTTTGTGTGTGCAGTCTTTGACAAAAACAAAACTTTTGTTGGAACCCATTTGTGGTCTTTGTCATGTCCCAAGTTGTCCGTTTTGTTTTGTTTTGTTACGTTGAGATCTCCAAGACCGTGTGTCCCTTGGTAGCAATCTTGGTCCCGTCAAAAAGCCCTCAGCAAGGAGGGGTGCATGGACTTTTGTTTCTTAACGATGGGGCCTTTTATGTGAAAGTTATTGAATTTTGATGTTTTTATGAATCCAGAAAATTAAAAAAAATTACTAACCTTCTACTTTTATTTTGGATGTGGGAACGGCACAGGACACACTAGTTTCATCTTGTTAGTGACTTTCACCTGCCCAGACCACGGCTTTGATAACCAAAGCCACAATCAAATGCTCATGATGCCTGAAACTCGATCTGAAAATTCAACTTACCACTTTAATTAATTTCAAGTGCCCGGAGCTTTGAAAACTAGAACTAGTATGTGTTGGAAATTAGGTCTTCAAAGCGTCCAAAACTCGGAAAGCAAGTGCCAAGACTGGGCTTTGAAAAACTACTGTTAGTGGTTGCCGGCTGGAGCTTAAAGAATCAACTTGGACAGATTTAAATGAKGTACTTACACTAATGATGGTATTTAGTGTTGCCCATACTAACTATTTTAGAAATGCTATAAGTTTTTACTTTTCACGATTGTTTTTACGGAGTACATAGATCCTAATAGTACTGTAGTTGGGAAAACTCTTGTACCTATAGTTGGTAAAAATATTCATTAAGAGTAAAAACTTATGTCTGTTTTAAATCAATTAGTGTAGGTAACACTATTTATCATCATTGGTGTGGTGGGAGGTTTTGGTAGCGTGAATGAAAGGCTGCCAACCAGTTTCATTCATTGAAAATCCACCATTTTAACAAATTTTAGGGTTTAAATTGCAGTGCAAAATGTTAGTGTCATCATCTGTAGATATAAGGTAGAGAGTTTGTGAGGCTCCATTTTTTTAATTAGGTGTCATGGTCAGTCCACAAGCTTGAATTGTAAAAGTTAGAAAGTCAAATCCAAACCTTCCAGTTTGACAAAATAAAATTGGGTTTCACATATCAWTGTCAATGGGTCTGGGGAGGTTGGGGATTGTGACATGCCATTGAACTTCATGTTAACCATGCAATATCACTGCAGATACTAAGGTCAGGCCAATTCTTCTCCAAGCAGATTGCACAAAGTTTTAGTCCCTTTTGGGCCAAGGGTCGGTCTCAACTATGCATTTGATAAGATTATAAGTTTATAACGGGGGCCAATTCTCCCATATGTAAAGGCCTTGAGGCTAAGAAGCGGTGCCGATTAAAAAAAACTTAGGAAAAAAGCAAAGAGGGGCTGAAAATTTGGGGCTGCTTTACAATTAGAGGCCGGGCCAATTTTCCTTGAGGTCAATTGCACAAAATCCAATGAAACAAATTTGTTAAAAAAAATAATATTTTATGAAACAGATTTTTTTTTAATTGAAATGTGACATTGGCCCTTAGGCCTAGACTTGGCCTCCCATTTTTGCTGCACCCAATTTGGCGAGCTTGGACCATGTCCAATCCTGTGTTTCTGGAATAAAAAATTGTGACCACTAAATTGGCATGGTAATAAAGGGGTTGGGGCTAATTTTAGCCTTTTATCCAATCACAAGTGAGGATTCTTGGCCTCTTTCACATAAAATTGGCCCTGCCTCTAAGTGTATAGCCACACTAAGTGTCCAATGGATGACAACAAGTCTTTCTCTCTATAAGGTAACATAGCCTATGACACGCCAAATGGGAGCCAATCTTTTACATGCAAAATTATACTAATGGTACACAWTCCAATTTGGTACATACATTCAAATAACTTCTAACTCATTGATCCAAATGGAATGATTCAAAGTTTTCTGTGTATAAATAACTCTAGAAAATCAATTTCAAATTTTTGTTTCCAAAAAAAGCGATTTTTTCTAATCATCCTAGACTGCCCATTTACAAAAAACAATAACATATTAGGCCATAACTTCTAACTCATGTTTCCAAATGTCAAATGAAATTTAGTGCATATGAAAGATATTCCTTGTCCCACTAACCAAAATTTCTATGTAGCCAAAAAACACACTCTGATCCTTTAGGGATTAACCCTTAAAAGACCAAGGCTCATTTTGAGCACAAATTGTGAAAAACTGCCATTATTTAGGGCAACGAGAAAAAAAAAAAAAAAAAAAAATTCAAAATTCAACCATATTAATTTGTACTAGACTACTATAGGAATGTGTGGAAAATATTTCAGAAAATTTGACCCCTCAGATTGAAAGATTATAACTTTTGAAGATAGAAGAAAAAGTTCTTTTTTGAGCCTACCCGACAAGGCTAGCAGACTTTAAATCCTCCTAGAGTGAGATTTTTACACTACGCATGGTTATTCTTTTTGACATTTGCATCTTGTATCATGTAAATTACACACTTGCCAAATTTCAACCTTAAAAGAGTAGTTTTGCGTACGCTACCCAAAACTACCCGAGCTACTTGAAAAGTTTAGGGCAACATAACTTTTGATCCAAGCACATGATCGGAAAAAAAAAATTAGACTTCCTCATATGGGGTACATGTGCAAACCTTGAGTCAAAATTTGAAAAACATCCATCAAAAAATGACTTCATACGCACCTTTCCTAGATTACCTGTGTATGTTCAACGGTCATTTGGTCCTTTAGGGATTAAAGATAGTTTAGCACATCATATTACATGATTTTTGAGCATTCTATGAGTAAATCATAAATTTTCAAAGTGTTGATTGTAGGAATACTTGAAATGGAATCTAAACTCTCATATCTAGACTTTATGTATTTTAGACAAGAATAGTGATTAGCTAAAGGTATCATGATAGTGGTTAGAAGGTACACAAATCCAATAAACRAAACTAATCTACTCTACAATACATGTCCTTCATTGTAAACAAATAGAGAAAAATAATAAAATAAACATTATTGTAAAGTTTGATATTGCACACCATTGTCTACACTAAAAACGATATTTAGTGTTGGATTACATTTAGTGTACTTACCACCGTACTCCACACAACACTAAATCTGAACTTTGCGGGAATTAGTGTAATATTAGACTTCAATGCACCGCCTCCAGATTTCAGATTTACCTTCTCAGATTTCAGATTTCAGATTTCAATTTTCAGATCTCCTTCTCTTCCTTTAATATGTTCTAACACTAAAATGCCATTTTTAACTACTTTTGGACTATTCAATGAATTTTGGACTTTACAGCGAAAGATCTCCAGATTATAACATCGGGAGATCTCCCGATGTTTTCACAAATCTCCTGATGTTTTTACAAACCTCCCGATGTTTTGCATAGATTTCCCAATGTTTTGCATTATCTCCGGATAACCCATTTTTTTCTCCTGATGACCATTATTAATTTTGGACTTTCAAAAGTCCAAAAGTAGTTAAATGTAGCATTAAATGTAAACCTCTTCAGATTTCAAATTTACCATAGAGTACATTTAGTGTTAGAAATTAGATTGAATGTTACTTATTTTAGTAGGATTAATGATATGTAGTGTCAAGGTTTGTAAATAGTGTTGCTAACACTAAATATCCTTTTTAGTGTAGTGAGTAAAGTATTATATTCAAATAGTTGTTGCGTAAAAAGGATAAATATAGACTTAGATCATCCACATTCAAACATGCTTCACAAATAGCAAGTACATGAGACTAAAAGAGGATTTCAACTTCTATAAACATTATGTCATACTTCACTTCTCTAAAAGCAAAGAAGAAAAAAAAGCTTCAAATTACATTAACGCAAAGCACATTCACAATTTGCTCTAAAAGGATGAGATTTTATAAATATCCTTGGAACAATAAGCAAAGATATTACACCAAGTCTTATTTATGTCATGGATAGTTCAATACAAAGCTTTAAAATCACATTGGTAGGTTTTTAAGTAATTAGTCATCCAAGTAGTGAATGAACAAGTAGCCTTTATTTGGTACACATTTCCATCGGAAGAGTGATTTTTACATCCGTGTCAAACTTTAACCCACAAATGACACTATAACAAGGGCTAAGAAAATTCACTCTTTCAACTGGCCATGTTGGTAGATTTCAAATATCTTTTTTTGTGTAAGTCTTTTGAACTTAAGATTTGTCACACATATTATCTACATAGTGATGTTTCTATGACAAGAAATTTGTCAACAAAACAAGTTGAGAACATGTAACAATAAAACTTAGACTACCTTTCATTAACTTGGCGTAAGGTATCAAAATACCGCATTCATTTGCTTGCCATTTACCGCACACATTCAAGAACCGGACAACAACTGTTGCCATTTACTAAACAATAACTAAAGGTCACGATTCAACTACCAATTCAATTGCGACGGGAACAAAATTTTGTATCACCACCCAATGATCACACACTGTGTGGTGAAGGCTTGCAAGGAATTTTTAACTAGATTTCAACTTCATCACCTTAAATTGCAATAAAAATCTGTAGAAAGAGATTTTTTTTGCATTTTATTTTTCAAAGGTGAATCTTGACATGACATTTAATATTTGCGCCAAATTTCATAACATGCAAGTCTCTATACTTATGTGGAGAAGGATTTGAATTTTGTCTGTGTGCGGTGATTGTCTGAGCATTGAATGCTATTGCGAGTATCCTCAACCCATTTGAAGATTCCTTGGAGATGGAGATCCGTAGCATCAGCCAAAATAAAATAGATAATGGGTTGAGGATACTGGCAGAATATCAGGACGCTAGTCAAGATGGCCATACAAAGTGCCACTCACCAAAGAGCTCTAGAGTAAACCGGCCATTTACCACACAGTTCCGAAAATCACACAACAAAACCTTCCAATAACCAAACACTAACCTCACAATTCAACTACCAATTCAATTGTGATCGTAACCAAATCTTGTATCACCGCCCCAATGACTGTGCACACTATGTGGTGAAGGGATGCAAGAAATTTTTAACTGGATTTCAACTTCATTACCTTTAAATTGCAATAAAATTTGTAGGAAAAAATCTTTTTTCATTCTGGTTTTTGTAGGTGAATCTTAACATGACATTTAATAATCATGTCAAACTTCAAAACATGCAAGTCTCTGTATTTATGTAGAGAAGGATTTGGATTTTGTCTGTGCGGGTGATTGGCAAGTTTACTATACCTCAGGTGTCTTCGTGCAAACATATCTGCATTCACCTCCCCTGCTGATTCCTTAAAACCAACAGACAATGAAATGAACTAAAAACAATGACATCATGCAAAGTCCAATCAAAAGCGGTGATGGTTCTAATAAACTAACGATTAGGAGTGTTACCTGCATCATTGAAAAGCGAGAGCAACTCCGGATGTTGGAGATGTAATTGAAACGCACGGGCAAGCAATGTTGTCAAAGCTGCAACTGCCTGCCTGTTTCCACATCATTCTTCTAGAGAGATCTTCTGCAAAATCTAGTGTCCTGACCTCACTCTTAAGAATGCGATTCATTGCTAATTTGGGAAATTCCTGTGTTACTGCGCAAACGGAGTGATACTRAATTCAATTAGTTTCAGACAATCTGCTGCAAATTCTTACATTGAAAACAATTCTTAAAGCTCTCCAGCATCATCACTTCCGGGATACTCGAATTCGCCTACTCTAGACGTTGAATTGCGTAGAGATACGCAATTACAAAATTATGGAAGAATACTCAAATGCATAACGGGTTTCGACAGGAATGAGCTCCAGCAAGGTTACCTCACATCACTGAAAGCGAACTGAAAGCGCATCGTCTCCGATGTGGCCACTTAGAACTTCACCTTCACTGCCGGATACCAAACAAAACCGAAGTGCATCAACACTCAAAACAACCAAGACTTCGACTATAAGAAAACATTATTTCGCTATGGGATCCTAAGAAACCTTTGGCAACAACCCCTCTTACACATGTGATTTAGTTAGTGACAAGAAGTGACAAGAACAGGGTATCCAGAAACTTGCACAAGATTTARAGATGGTCCGAGAATTCAAGCAAAAAAATCGACTACAAGTCTGCCTTACCCGACCTACAGATTTCCTTTCTGTTACTTGCTATGAGCCCTGTGCACATCGATGCATACAAGCGATGTAAGCAGCACTAGGTTGAATAAGTGCCTTGTGCTCTGCTTTCAGAAAACGTAACCGCACGCTAAACTCTCACGCCATAAAATTACCGAAACACACCTCTTAATAAGGTTTCCATTAATTTGATTACCGACAATTCCGAAAATACCAGTATTCTCTATGAATACGCATTGATAACATAAGTAATTCCTGTAGGGGCATGTTGAAAAAAACACTGGAGGTAAATAACTGCTTGGCACTACTATGCAATTGTTGTAAGAGACCTGGGTAGACCTGGACAGAATAAGCGCAAATGTAGCTGGCGTGAATTAGGGTTTTGCCTTGGGACCCTGTTGTTTGTTCGAATTCTGTCCTGCACGATTACACACAACTGAGAGCCCCAAAATATCGTTAGAAAGTGTTAGGCCTCTTCAAAAAACCTTGAAACCGCCTCCTTCCAATTACAAGTCGGGCATTGCCACACCCCTATGACCGCCATTCTGCACAAATGCACTTGAATTTACGTACGAGTGATTTTGGGAGATCACCGTACAAATCTGTGGATGGATACAAGAGCTCTGAAGAAATCTTTGAATACAAGAGTCAACTCTGTTGAGGTGATGTTTTGTCATTTATCATTTCCATAGAAAAACCAGTGACAATAGGCACTAAACCAAATATTGCTGACACCATTTGCTAATACGACCAAGTGCTTCAGTTGCTGTTGGTAACAGGGAGAAACGATCAGATCCCTAATCACCTTGAATCGCTTCTCTCATCCCCAGATCTGCTTCTCTTTCACCTTGTATTAGTTCAAAAAGCATGGCCTGCAAGGCATTTGCACCAAGAGACTCTCTAACCTTTCTGCACTCGAATTGGCATCAGAGCCACAGGTGAAACGCGTAGAAATGTCGGCCTCCATCTGCATGGTAAGGTAACTCAATTGCCAATCAGTTAAAGAGTACGACGTCTGTGATTACGACTATGATTATCAAGCTCCGACTGCYCTGAACCTTGACAGAAAAAAAAAGCAGTGGTGAGATGGGTAGGAGACGGTACCCAACCGGGAATTACAAGGGCCATGAGAGAATAGACAGATCGAAGTGCATGACCTAACGAATCAATTCACAATGATTGACTCTTGATGGCTGAAAATCCCTTAAAATGGATCTGGTTATGAAGCCTCCCCGGACCGCCAACCTTGAGTAGAAGACTCTCCCTGGGAAACCATCAGACGACAGATATGACATTCTTAACTAGATTTTACAGATAAACAACTCCGAAGCATTTTCCATTCAAACAGTTCAGGGTTAATGAGACAAGAACCAGCGCGAGAGTGTAACACCAGAGGGCGAGTATAAAACAAATCGACCACCTCTCAGGTTTCCTCCAGCCATGTCACTTCCATCATTTGATTGAAACTATACAAATTGCAATTCCGCAGAGAAGTAATACCCGAATCGTACTAACAGGAAAAAAGAGGAGTAGACMACGACTACGGTGAACATCTCATAAAAGCTTTCATCAATGATAAACATTTATAATAATAATAGTTCAAATCATAATCATCCTGCTAGTYAGAAATAACCGATCACCTAAGTGCAATTGCAAGCAACCAATTTAACGGGTTAGCATTTGCCTGCATGCTTCCAAGATGACAACAAAAATGCAGTCAAATTGAAACAGATGACMACAAGAGCAGCACGCACGAGATAGAAACAAGTCATTGAGAGTGCATTGAACTAATGTCTTTAAGAAATGAGCTGTCGGATACAGCCAGAACCTCTGAGCAAGGTGCAAATATATCACCTGCGCTACTTCTTCTTTCTTCTAAACCACCAGACTCCCAAGTAAAGGAGTAAGATCATGGTCCTGTGACCAGAAAAAATTGGTGGRAAGCCACGTCAACYTCTGTAARAGAGMCTCATCAAGGCAGGCATTGCCYACCCACTACCAACCCTAATATCTGTAGCAGATAGCATGTCCCAGAGGCACAAAAACAGATTTCAGAATGACAAAACCTGCACTCAATTTAACAAAAACTCTTTATTCTATCATCTCAGYAACAGGTCCGGAATTCTACATRTCAGGTAAAGCCCCTCGTTTAGATCAGGGCCAAAACATCCCCAAGATCCACAACTACGGCCCTTGYACGCACCTTCTAAACCAGCAACGCAAGCTGCCTCAACACACTAAAGGAAAATCTAAATGCACAGCCTTAGAGAGAAGACTTGTGAATCCTTGGGGACCAAAAGGAAATGAAATAAATCAATAGTAACTGTAGGCACCGTAGAAATAGGTTAAAATATATATGAAACCCTCAGTGTAATCAAGTCATCCACCTTAAAGTCCGAATGACTTCTCCAGTTTTTGGATCTCGTTCAGGAAGATCCAGGTCATCATCACATGCGGCGCAATTCGCACACAGTACGTGCCAAAACCAGAGTAAAATTTCAGAGGACCATAGGTTGCCAATGTCTTCATAGCACAATCCACGGAGCCCGTGTAAGGGTACTTSCCATCAGGTCCGGGCTGCATTTTCTGAATTTGCGTCTTCACGTAATCGAACGGCAAGCTGCACGCGGACGCGAAGAATCCCGACACGGCACTAGCACCAACAAGGGTCGGCACTTCCCCAAAGCTCATGGAATCCCTGAAAAACTCCACAGACTGATCGTAAGACGCGAGCATGCCCATGTTCAACGCCATCGCCCGCACGACCGTCGGCCCTGCTCCCTTCCACAACGCCAACACGCCTTCGTCTTTCGAGATCCGCGTGAGAGCGTGGAACGCATTCTTGTAATGCCGCCTGTGTGCCTCGGGCAAGGTCGCATCGGCTTGCATCCGGATTARGGCAAGATCCGCCGGGCTGCCCACGGACGCGCCCACCGCGCCCGCCGTGAGCCCGCAGAGCGCCTTCTGGTACAACGGCAGCGGCTTGCCATCGTTGGCCGCAAGGGCCTTGTTTGTGAGGATCCGGAACGTCCCGAGCCTCGCCGTGGTGTAAGTCGCCTGGCGAAGCAACCCCGCGGACAAACCCTTGTACAAGCCCCCGAAGCCCTCGTTGGCGATCACATTCTTCGCCACCACCATGGCGCCCCCTTGCCCGAGCTGGATGCGCACCTTGATCATGTCCACGGGCTGAATCACGCAAGTCGCGCCCATGCCTGACAAACCCCCGTTCATGAACGGCTTAATCGTCGTCCACACCGTCGACGTCGCCTTCTGCGTGTCCATGGTCGGCACGGGCGGCGACTTCTTCGTGTCCACGGCRGCCATCGCAACCAGCAAGCAAGCGGAAAATCTCACCACTCGGCTTGCTAACAAGCCTGCGTGCGCACCGAGGCGAAGCTCTGCGCCGCAACAACAAACACAACAAACACTAGCAAATCAGAAAGGCACCGAAGCTGTGATGCACGGGAAGGCGACGAAGACGAAGAGCCAAGCCGCAGACGGGCGGTCACGGCCGGCACCGGACCGCGGCTCGAGATTCCGTCGACGGAGACGTCGGACAGGGTGGGGCTGCAACGAATGCGAAGTAAGTGACCCAGCCTCTAAAGGACGGCGACTGGAGATTCCGTCGACGAGGACGTCGAACGGTAGCAAAAGTGGTTATTGATATTATTGTAGAGGGAACGTCGGGGGAGTTAAATAGAGTGGCAGATTCATCGCCACGGTGTCTGGAAAGCGTGGAATGATGGACTTCAGTTGCCTGGGTGGAAGCGACAAACGAAGAAGCGAACGGACGGTCGTCCGTCAACCGTCGTCAGTGCAAGTCCAAATCAGGGGCCTGGTCGCTCTCTTGCCATTGGTCCGAGGTTGGTGGAAGGCATTATTCTCATTGGTGCTTGCTTATCACTTTGCCGTTTCTTGAGGTTTTCACTTTCAAAGGTTTGCCAGAAGCAGTGATTTTTTATCATTCCGGAGAAGTAGCCAATTATTTCTTCAGTACTCGTGTGATACTCGTGTGATATATATATGTAAACTACATGAAAATAGTCTTGGTTTTGTTGTTATGATAAAAATAAATTAAAATATTTTTCACTAAAAATAGTCTTGGTTTTGTTTTTATGATAAAAATAAATTAAAATACTTTTCACTAAAAATAGTCTTGGTTTTGTTTCTATAATAAAAATAAATTAAAATACTTTTCACTAAAAATAGTCTTGACTTTGTTGTTCTGATAAAAATAAATTAAAATACTTTTCTCTAAAAATAGTCTTGACTTTGTTGTTCTCATAAAAATAAATTAAAATATTTTTCACTAAAAATAGCCACCATTTTTTGGTTGTAGGCAACTACTAAAAAATTGTACATAAAAACACATTAGTCAAAAGAACTCAAACTCTAGATCTCAAGGCTTGAAATTTATTTCTAAGCACTCTAACTATGAAGGCTCCAACTTTTTATAGGAGTAGAAAAAAAACTTTGCATTCACAATTAATTAAAACTTTAGATCACCCTAGTATCCTTCCCTTGCGCAGACACCTTGAACCCCTAATCAAAAATAATTGGTGCACAACCATGCATTCTACAAACCACCAAGTTCTTTTCATATTATTTTAATGTGTCCATTTTTTTGTGTCATTTTTATTGTTGCATTTAGTTTATATATTTGAGATCTACTATTAGAAAAATTCTACATTTATTTCACTTTTATGTACTCTGTAAATGATAAGTATCTTGATTCAATTTCAATTTTTATTGTTCTAGTGTTCTTAGGTCATTTAGATTTAGCCCCTTCAATTGTCTCTTTGATTCTACTCTAGCCTAGACAAATTTTTATAGGAGTTTTGCATATTTAGTTCTATTTTCAAACAAGTATATTATTACTTCAATTTCATCAAATTTGAAACAAAAAAAGTGGTTTTCTTAAGATCCAATCTATAGTTTGGATGAATGTGAAGTTACTTAGAAAACATAATATGTCACCTTGAAATAGTTTGTTCATCATTCATGATATGGCTTTTAGAGTATTTAGGACCAAATTAAATTAAGAGCATCACTGTACGTGCTCAAATGGGATGAGCCTTTTAATAAAAAAAAAGTACCACAAAAGTTGAATTCCAATCATTCTATTCAACACCACCATATTCTAAAAGCAACCACTAACATAGGGCTTCATTTTGTTTTTTCAATGTACTAATGGTATACAAGAGGTGGTTGTTTGTCACTGCCTCTTGCGTTTTAGCTTCAAAAATTTGTAACTAATTCTACAAAGGTCCAAAAACTATGAAATGACTTGAGATCAATGCCAATTCTATTTTCCTTCATACAAAAATTTACTGAAAATTGTTTCAAAGAGTTAAAGCTTCCCCCTAAATTCAATTAGCTCATAAAAGGTTGCTTCAAAAGATAACCACCTTACTTAACTACAATTATTCTCTAATATACTAAGACTCTTTTGCCATCAGCACCTAAGATAAAGACACCTAAAAGCATCCTTGTTTTCATTCTTGTACCCTGGACTACCACTAAATGTGTCCCTATACTTTAAGTGTTAGCGTGTCCTCCAAATGCTTAACTTTGATTCATTGGTGCATTTGAAAGACACATACTTAACTTTGATTTGCTAACTATTGCTTTTTACAAATTTCAATTTAGGATCCACGTTTGCCATAATTTCAGTGGTCTAGTGAGCTGACATTTTGAAAAATCATAGAAATTATATACCACATTCAAATAATTTTTTTTTTAAATATTCATGAGCTTCACTTTCAAATACCATGGTAGTATTATTTTTAGAAAAAGGTGCCTATAACAATGTTGAATTGCTTAAATTGATTGTTTTGGATGTTTCTATCCTGAAAACTTAGTCCATTGCACATGCTTTGAAAACATTTTTGACAAACACTCACGTGCTTGCCCTATTGATTATGAACGAATATTACATTGCTATGTACACTAAATAGAGGTCTTAACCCCAAAATGACCCTGGAATTTCTTGAGCTTCTAGAATTTGCTCTAAATTGAACAAAAAGCCAACATTTTGATACGTTGTATCAATTCTTTCTGAATTATAACCATATAAAATCAAACTAGACATGTTAGAGTTCACATTAAAAAAGAAAACACAACAATATTTCTTACGGATTGAAAGATTAAAATGTTTGATCATGAGGGTGTTAAAACTGTGAAAGTGATTTGAAGTATTTCAATCCTCTTTTCACATGTCAAATCTAAAAAGCTGGTCACCAAAAAAATATGAGGTTAAAAGTAGTAACATGCCTAACCCCAATCAATTTATGGCTTCTCAAAATCTAATCTACAATTTTTTTAAATGAAATTCTAATGTGATTTTTTCTCAAAGATCTAGTGTATTTGAGGCTCATTCCCRAGAGCCCTCAACACTACAAAAAGTCAAGATTGCAATGGACACCCATGCACAAGATCTTGAATAGAAAAATCATAATCAATCATTTTCAAAATCAGATTTTTGAAGCTAAAACTAAACTTCAAAAAAAAAATTCAAAAATATAAACTACTAAAAATAGTAATTTGGTAAGGTTTTGTTTAACTTACAAAATTGGTCAARRACACATTCTGTCCTCAGGGTCATTTAGGGGTTAAGGGGATCAAACAATTAAAGATGGAATATTACAGATGTTGAAAACATKATGTGTAGCCCCTGAACACTTCTATAACTACTAACGTAGAACAAAGGTAGATATTTATATAGTAAGAAATGTCAATTAACCCTCAATTGCTCCGACAACCATATTCTGGACGACGAACAAAGGGCTTGCAGACACTATGTAGTCCAACTAACTCCTCATTCATCCAATGTTGTATTTGAATCCCAAGAAGACAGCCTTCCTTTATGACCAATTTAACCCTTAACCCCTAAAGGACCATTTGTCCCTTCAATTCTTCACAAGAAAGATTTAAAGCTCAAAACACTATAGTGCAAAAAATTAAAGTTAAGAAGGTTCCAAGTCAAATAATCTAGTCCTGCAATGTGCTCCAAAACTTGTTTTTTTCACTATAAATGCAGATGTCTTGCAATCTATGTGGTCATCAATTCTGAAATTTTTTCCACACATCCTCATACTAGTTAAGTGTAAGATCCTACGATTAGATTTGCAAAAAAAACAATTTCAGATTTTTTGATTCTTTACTATAGAAATGGCAATTTTGAGTGTTTTTTTACAGAGTAGAAGCCTTGGTCCTCAAGGGGTTAAAGGACGGATTGGGGACCATGGAAATCATCAATTTTGATACCGTGGGAATCACTAGTTTGAAAAAATCCAAAAGTACTCATTGGAAGTCAAAGTACTGTAGATGATCTTCCCTTTCCACCTCTAATTCCATGGATGAATAGTTGCACTTCTCTTCTGTACATTTGATTCTTTGTCATTCATCCGATGCAAAACATTGGCCGCGTCGTTCAAGAGTTAATGAAATTGTGGTAACCAATATTTCTATACAAACATATAAACAAAAATATGCAAAAATTCAGAAAAGGATTGAGGCGTTAAGGTGGTAATTGGTTTGGCTCCCCATAGAAACAACAGTTGGGTTCACTCAAGCAACGTTGTTTTTTTTCTCAGAAAATTAACGTGAAGGTTCAGAACGGTTGTTGATAACCGGAGTCAAAAGAACGGCAGGGGGCCACTCACTTCCGTCTACAGAAGTCTTGCAGTGGACTTCAGTTATGATAAAGTGTTCCAGTCGTTTCAAAAAAGCTTACAAACACAGACTGAGCCACTGCATCCCAGCACACACCAATTAACTTTAGTTTGCACTTTTTCCATGTCAAACATGACAACGCAGACAGAGCGAAGCACAAGGCAAACAGGAATGAGTAACGTAACTCATTGTACAAAATGGAGGACATCTATTTTGAGTTGATTGCCACTGTTTTATCGAGGCATTTCAAAATGCCCAATTTCCTAATAAAAAAGAAAGAAAAAGAAAAGAGCAACTTCAAGAGTATAGAAGAAAAAAAAAATAAGAGGGTGAATGTGTTAACCCCTAAAGTCCCAAGTCAAAAAACATTGAAAAGTGCCATTTGTGTTGCATTCACCCAAGAAAACAAAAAAATATTGTTTCTTAAAATCTAACCGTAGGATCTTGTACTTCACTTGTCTTAGATCATGCGGTAAAAATTTCATGAATTTCAACCGTATAGATTGAAAGATATCAACATTCAAAGTGGAAAAATAAAGCTTTTTTGAACACTAGCTTGCAATTTCAGATGACTTTGACAGCCATTTGTCAAAATGTTTTGCACTATAGACTTTGAATTTAAAATTTTTTATGCTGAAGAATTGAGTTGAAAGTCTAGAAAAAAATTTCAAAAAACACACACTTGATTTTCAATCTTTAAAAAATTGTTAAGTAGAAGTAGGTCCAAGATTGAAAGAAAAACTAAATGGTTAATAGCTCTAAGAYGGGATTGAGACACAATAATCCCAATGGTGAGATTGTTCTAGAAAGTAAACTTCACCTTGTCCAACAATTTTTTTTGAAAAATTGTGAAAATTGCATTCAAAAATGAATCCTAAAAGTTTTTTTTTCAAGAAAATGCTTAGATTGCCCGAAAAACAAGATTGTCCGTAACTTTCTCATTACTAGCCCAAATAGAATGAATCAAAGCTTCACATGTAGACAAAAATATATCATTTCAGAAAAAAAAGATGAAAAATTTAATTTTGAATTTTTGTAAAAAAAAATTTGTTGCCCGCCGAGTTTAGTTTTGGAGGTTTTGTAGAATAACTTTTGCTCCCAAGCACCAATTGAAATAAAAATTATATCTCCACAAAGCTAATCAGTTTTTCTATCTTATGAAAAAGTTTCAAAACGTTTCATAAAAAATCAAGGTCACAGGAACCTGTCCGAAATCCAATTTGTCCCCCGAGGGGACAATGGGACTTTAGGGGTTAATGTAAATGTCGGAATGTAAACATGGACTTGAACACCATTGCCACAACCTTTTCAAAATCTCATTTCATCCATCGTGCAAAGCTAGCACATACAAAAATTACACACTCAAATTTGGCCTCCTTCAATTCAAACCTCCAAAATGAAGGAGCTAGGAAACTCATAACTTCCTTCACAGAAAGGCCACAACGCCATTGGTCTGAAACCCAAAAATAAAACCCATGTTTGGGAGCCAACAATTTGAATGGTTTGATGTAGTCTCCTCTTAAAGCGCCCATTCTCTAAAAGCGATTATAATACAGAGGTACATTTTGCTTTCTTCAATGTATCAACAATGTACATTTCAGGAGGTGGTCGCTTTTAGTGACCACTGCATTACAACTTCAAAAATTTGTAACGAACTCCTTGAAGGTCCGAAAAATATGAAACGACTTGGGTTCGATGCCAATTCCTTTTTTCTTCCTACGAAAATTGACTGAAAATTATTTCAAGGTGTTTTTCTTCCCTGAAAACACAATCAGCTCTTGGATGGTCGCTTTAAGAGCAATCTACCTCACTGTTGAAACTTACAAGAGCCACAATTTGATTGAATCACTCATGTTCAACGTGCAGAAGTGCAAACTATAAAGGCCACTCAGCAGACTCCCCAAAGGGCCACTTTATAGAAGTCCACGTTAAGTTATCACAAAGGAGTTTACCAACAGTGTTGCTGTGGTTTCCGACTTCACCGGACGGATTAAAAGAGGTCAAACTTGATGGTCGTTAAAAAGTCAAGGCAATGAGAAAACAAGAACAGTGAGTGTGACAGTGGGGCTCTTTCCACTCCAACCAACCCTTTTTTTTGGTTTTTTTTGGTTTTTGAAAAATTGCGAGGATGGCGATCACTTAAAATTTGGTGAAGCATTTTATTTTTTCGTACATCCATCTTTCGTACCATAAAACACTTTTCAATCAAATTCATACACTTTTTCATCCATATTTTAAATTGGATTGAAACTTTTTTGGTGAAAAAAAATTACTTTTTTTTGGCGAAAGAAAGATTTTCACTGTGAAATGGTGCTTTCTGGCTCCATTCTGCCCCTACAGAAAGGTCTGACTCCAACCAAACCCTCACAGGATGTTAAATCCTCCATTTGAAGTGGGCCCAAAAGAATTCACCGGAGGTAAAAGTCAAATAAAGTACCCTATTTTGAACCGTGTCTAGGGTATGGTTTAGACCTCTTCAAGCAATTTTGGGGGCTCTGATTGCAAATATGAATTCAGAATTTGAAAAAAATAAATTTGTGAAAAATAAAAAATCCTAGCATTTTTATCCAAGGTAATTCCAACCAGTTGGGCCCACTTTGAATGGAGGATTTAACGTCCTGCCAAACCCTCATTGTGTTGTGCAGTGTGAATGGGGTTGTAAGTTAGATAGGATTTGGAAACTTTCATTCAAAAAACGAGAGAGTCGATGTTAAGGTAAGACAGCCCATTGTGGTCAGAATTTGGAGTTTGGCCTCACGCTACTGTTCAAATTTTTCAATTTTTTCCCCACTTAAAGACAAGTGTGAGAAACAACAAGTGCAATTGAAATGATATTTTTTCGATAAAGTATGAATTTGCTAGGAATTTTCGAAGTGTTCATTTTTTCATGGCCCAACAAGGTCTGTAGACCACCCCATAGCCAACAAAATCTGAATCCATGATGGTCATCTCACTATCTAATGCAATTACAATATTTTCTAACATGGAATGCCTAAAAAGTCAATCCTTGTAATGAATTTCACACTAGAAAGTTGGAAGTGCCTTATGTGGTCACTAATCACTCCATCACTACCATGTAAGACATTGATTGTGGTCCAGATCTCACAAAACTAAAAAACCCACAATGAGGCCACTTCATAGGTGACCTCTATGGAAGAAATAACCGCAGTGGGCTGTGTTACCTTATGGCCTTCATTCAAAACACACAACCAATAAATTAGAAATCAAGAAAACAACTTTGTAGTGGATGGTTAGTATGGCGTAAAGGAATTTTGGGTACTCCCTCTGTCCCACTAAGAACCTCCAAAAAACTTTCTCTTTGTGGATTCACTCTATTTTTAGTCATAGTGTTAGCAATACATGCATTCTACAACCTCCAAAAAACTTTCTCTTGATGGATTAACTCATTTTTTAGTTGTAGTGCCAACAATATATGCATTCTAGAATCGGGAACCCATCCCTCAGATCTTTGCAAAATCTTCAACTTAGGCACTATAGTTTAGGCACCCAAAATCCATATGGAAAATATGATATTTGAGCATAGTTTATGACTACATGCTGCCAACTCTGTCATTTTAGATGATTCAACCTCTATGGTTAGAGGCCATTTTTCTGTCAAAAACAACTCAAAACTGCCAATTATGATGCGTTCACCCAAGAAAGAAAAAAATGCAATTTTTTTCAAAAACTAACCATAAGGTCTTATACTTCACTTATTTGAGATCATGTGATATCATAAAATCTCATGAAATTTGACCATATAGATTGAAAGATATGAGCATTCAAAGTTAGAACAAAGAAGTTTTTAAATGTTGGCTTGCAATTTCAATTGACTTCAACTGCGCTTTGTGGAATTTTTTTCCACTAAAGACTTTGAATTAAAAAAAAATTGTGTTGAAGAATTGAGTCAAGAGTCTAGGATAAGATTTTCAAAAAAATCAAACTTGATTTTTATTCTTTAAAAAATTGTTAAGTAAAAGTAGGTTCAGAATTGAACAAAAAAACAAAATTGTTAATAGCTCTAGTAAGGATGGGATTGAAACACAATAATCTCAATGGGAAGATTGTTTGAGCAAGCAAACTTAACCCTATCAAACAACTTTTTTTTTAAATTGTTAAAAATGCATTGGGAAATAAAATCTATAAGTTATTTTTTCAAGAAAATGCTTTAATTGCACGAAAAATAAGATTGTCCGTAACTTTCACATATCAAATAAAAATGGAATGAATCAAAGCTCCCCATGTGTACGAAATAATAATCTACAAGAGAATAATTTTTTTAAATAATTTTTTTTTTTTGTGTGAGATGGTTTCTGCCTGCCACACCTAAAAACAGGACTTTTTGTGCCATAACCTTTGCTCCTGATCACCAGTTGAAATAAAAATTATATTTCCACAAGCCTAATGTATTTTCCTATCTTCACAAAAAAATTCAAAAAATTAGGATAAATATTGAGATTGTAGGAACTTGCCCAAAATCCATTTCATTCCTTGAGGGGACAATGGGACTTTAGGGGTTAGGGTGGTGGCAACAATGAGATTCTAGAAATATGTCCATCAATGTAAATATCCTCAAAAAAGAAACTTGGTCCACTTTACGAACAAATTTTTATAGCACCAAAGTGGTCACTAAATGCATTGTCAGTCTATTGTTTGAGGAAGGAATTAGTACAAAGTGCTTCATATGGGCAAGCTTAAGCTTACTAGGCCAAAAGAATGCTTCCAAATTGTTTCCCTTGTCCCCACAAGGTTGCTCACCACAACAAACACTCTTTCAATGGTTAAATTTAAAAAATAGAGTTTTTTAGTAGGCCACAATATTAACTGATTTGGTTGGTTTTAGTGGGACAAAGGGAATACAAGGTAATCAATTAAACTTGTTTGAGATGATAGTATTAGAATGTCACCCATTCTATCAACATGATAATTGAGTGATTTTTCCATTACCTCCAATATTTGTATTTTTATTAATTCCATATCTGTATTTCTATTACCCTCCAATATTTGTATTTTTATTGCTTCCATATCTATATTTTCATTACCCCCAATATTTATATTTTTATTACCTCGTATATCTATTTTTTTAGTACATGTAAAACTACAATCAATATAAAATTGACAACTGTATCTTATATCTTGTATACACGTCCATAGGTCGTATAATATTAGTATTTTATTTTCACACATTTGTATTTGATACAACCTTGTATCTCATTATTAATCTATGTTAGACATCCACACTCTAGATATCATACACGTATGTGTTTTATATATAATATCCATATGTATTCCATATACATTTCATATATTGCATCTATATAAAAAGAATAGGTTTTGATTTTGAGGGATGGGTGGGCAAATTAGGTATTCTCTTTTTTTTTCTTTTATTTGAAGGGCTAAGGAGGCATTAGATTTTCTTAAGGCCTATAGAAGACTATGGATTCCCAAACTTTGAAAATGTTGTGGAAACGCTAGGAAGGCTACGACGTAAGCAATCTAATGCGGTCGAGAGACTGCCATGTTAGGTTATAATAATTAATTAATTATCTTAATTAATTATTATTTATTTTAAAAATAATATTATTTTTAAAAATCATTTTATGTTTTTTTAATACTTTCTGAAATTTTTGGAAAAAACTAATTAATTAATTTTTTTCAAAATTTCAAAATTCAGACCTATAGACGATATTTAGATAAAGAATACTTTCAGGGAACAACCCTGAAACAATCTTCTAAAGGCCTAAGAAAACATCTAATGGGGCATCCATTTTTGAAAGATAGTTTGTTCTAAAACAATTATTTCAAATTTAATTTAATTTTGTAAAGATAGGGAGTATAGCTTCTATAATCTTTTGAGTGAGATATACTTTGAACTTCAAGGACATTTGTTCATGAGTCCATAATCAAGTTGCATATATTTAAAATATGGAGTTACCCTATTGCACCTCATGCTCCCCACTAGACCTTACAATTCATAACATCTGGCAACATAGATCAAAATTAAACAAACAAACCACATTTGTTAATTTATTAATAATATTGATAATAAAAATTCATATTGCTTTTTGAATTAGTTTAGTTTTGAAATTCACAACTAATTCAATATGAATTCTATTACCTTTTGTGTTTATGTCATGTTTTAAGAGTCCTTCAAAATATTACCAATATGACTTAAAACCGTCTTCAACTATATATAAGGGATTGTTGTTTTGCATGTGCCTATAAGACACTATTATAGTAGTCAAACTACTTCTATTGTATACTTCATTTACAATGGTATGTAGTCCAACAATATTATTGACATAGGTTTACATACATTGGTTGTAAAATAGTCGAGTGTCTATTAAAACCATATTAGATATTTTTGAAGACTATCAAAAGATGTAGTTGAGTAAGTGAATCAAAATTGTCCTATACATTATTTTAAGAGCATCTCCATGTCTTAATTTTGAAAACTCAAAGAAATTTTTAGAAAAGCTTACATTACATGGTATATGTTTTAAATAATTATGATTCCTACTATCTACAAATACAACTTTGATAGTAATTTTGATTTTATATATGTAAATCAATTAAAAATAGTTGAAATAGACATTTCCACCTCTTCTCTAAAGCTATAAAATTACTTGGATTGATTTCCACTTCTGTTTAGCAACAACAAATAAAACTATTGCATTCTTATTTCCCACCATATATTGCGTATTGTTGTATTTATATCATTTAAAGGTGCTTACTTTAGGGTTGAAAATAAAAAATTCTAACAATTGCTAAAGAATTTTATAACCACAAACAATAAATTTCTAACAACTAATTATTTCATTTAAAAAAATAGGTGACATGAAATATAAAAGTTTAATGCAAAATATGTGGCATAAAATATATTATTTTTAAATAAAATTTATTTTAAATAATCTAGACTCTAAAAGTCAATTCAAACAATAAACAGAGTGGACTTCAACATGGATCTATATTTTTGACATTGTCATATGTTACAATCTAGAGAAAATGCTACATTTTCCAATACTTAATTAGATATCGTTATAATTTGGTCATTAAAATGAGTCAAGAACACCTATCATGTTTGCAAAAACTTATTTTGAAAGATTTAGATTTTGGATGTATAAGATAGATACAAAAATGTGACATGTGGTTTGTATACCCTTTCTTCCCCTCTAAAGTGACTCCTATTTTCAACCGATATAAGAGTTTAAATAATACAAGAGCCATCATACTAATTGAATGAAATTTGGATGTACATGGTTTAATTAGTATGAACATTTGGATGAATGTTGATAGTCAATGAATTGTGAATCATAATTACACTATTTGAGAAAATGTAAAGATCTTGTGGACCACATTATGTTGATTTTCATATAAAAATTACAAAGAACTTGAGTTGCAACCTTGAGTTACGATTTTATCACGTTAGGGACACTGTCTCATTCTTTGACTTCGGTGTGTTAATTTTAGAAATAGCGTGGGCCACACTATTTGAAATGAAATTTACAGTTCAATGTAAAACGTACTCGAGTTCCCTATGTTCCCCAAAATCGTTCCCATGCGAGCGAAAGTATACAAGCCCAAACCCTAGATTGCAGTGCTCTCTTCCCCGGCTCGTGTTTCGTCTCAACCCTCGCGACCGCGTCCGCCATCACCATCGCCGGGCTGCGTTTCGCCATTCTCGCATCATGCAGAACGAGGAGGGYGACAATGTGGATCTCTACATCCCCAGGAAGTGGTACGCATATTTCTTTAACTCGTCTTCCAAGATCACTTCTCTCGGGGCTCCAAATTACGAAGCCCTAAACCCTAATCCCGTCTCTTTTTTAGCACGCTGGTGCGATTTTGTTCTCTGGTGAAACTTATGGTCTGCGACACGGATTCTACATGTGTGACTGAAGCCCTAATTTTTGATCTGTTGTGTGTTCTTTACTTTAAAAACCGTGAACCCTAGTTTCGTGCACTTCTTTGGTCACTGTTCCAATTCAGCGGTTGCGAGTGTGAAATTTGTGTTCCGTGGAATGCATTCGACGGTTAGTGGCTGAAGCTCTTAAAATTGTCCATGTTCTGTTCTTTTTGTAATTGCAGTTCATCAACCAATAGGTTGATCACTTCCAAGGATGTTGCCTCCGTCCAGCTGAACGTCGGTCACGTCGATGAGAACGGCGTGTACACTGGCCAGTTCACAACCTTCGCCTTATGCGGATTCGTCCGTGCTCAGGTTCRTTGCTGCGTGCCCTTCTCGTTCCTCTCCTCGCTTTCTGAAGTCGGCATGCATTTTCCAAAAAATCATCTTTGTTGACCTTCTTTCTATGGACGAAAGTAATGTTGAGTGATAATGTAGAAGGTACTACTTGCATCTGCTTATTGTTTCATTTTTATTCGATTGTTTCGCTTATACTTAAGGCGTGTTCACTGTTAGACGTAATCTAGCAATGTAAATCGAGTCCTAAGGGGTATGCAGATTGATCCCTAAGAACTAGCTAACAGCGGCCTTCACACCGAGTGCGAACATACAAACGGAAGTAATTATTTTCTGTCGCTTATGAACTCTTATCATGTATACGACGCCGTGTTTATTCGTGCCTGGGTTTCTGCCTTCTGTGGAATGATCTGTAGTCTTGCATGGGCAGGGTCTGTAGATGCTGTAGTCTGAGCTTGTAATGTTTGTCATGCAGGGGGATGCCGACAGTGCCTTGGACAGGTTGTGGGCAAAGAAAAAGGCAGAGCTTGGACAGTAGGTGGAGTTGAGTTGTATTATTCTGATTGATATGGGTCACTGTACTCTGTTTTGTACTGGACTGAAGATGTTTTTCAATGAGTAATCAAGTCCCTAGAAAAAGAGCGTGTTCRAATGTTGGAAAGTTCCTTAAGTGTTGTACTCTGAAATAAGGTCTTCTGTTTTAATGAATCTTCAATGTTTTGTTTGACATACATATTGCCAAACACTGACGTACTACTATCATCCTATTGTGTCTGTAAGCGACCGTTGTTCATCTTGGAGAAGGTAGATAAGAATGTGCTGAATTGGCAAATTCTGACTTTCTTGCAATCACCCTACTACTTCTTTAAACTCGACTGGTTTTTCATCTTAAACAATGTAGATGCCTGAGCTCAGTCATTCACTCTTGGCTAGGACCCAGATGTTGCGCGAGAGTTGTCTACTATTGTAGTACTTGTTTTGAACATGTACTTACTTTCTATTATTATGGTCTCAGTTTGATCTCCTATAGGATTGTTACATAGGCAGGTATKTATTAGGCTGGAAGAAAGGTTACAATATGCAGGAGGGGACGCCGTTCTTTACATTTTACATCACAGAAGATAGGCTTCTGTTGTCCTTGAAAGCACTTATARGTCCTGGTTTTCAAAGCTCTAGCACGTGGAAGTACTCGCTTTCAGAGTTTTGAGCAAATAAATACACTGTTTTCCAGAGTTTGGCGCCTTGAATGTTACATTCATGGTGTCCTGCTATCCAGGTTTCTGTTGGCAGACTTAACCCTAGAGCGTCTTGATTCATCTCCAAAATTGACGTTTTGAGAAAAATCATTATAAAGTGCTATTTGGAAGCATAATTTGGAATTGACATATAAATAAAAGTTGTAGAATGAGAATTGTAGATTCCATCCATACAGGTAGATTCAACAATGCTATCACCAATATTTTTTTATATACTTTGAAAGGAAAATTTCAAAATTCCTTCAAAATTCAAGAACAAACAAAGTATAAGCATTTTTGGAGTAAAATTTGTTGGAGTGGATTTGAAATGAGGTTCTTTTGACATGGTGAGTTTTCGAAATTTTTGTTTTCTTACAATCTATGACCTCATTTTGGCAAATCCAGTTTTGAACTAAACTCAATGCAATTTTGGCTTGGTCAACCACTTGACACACTTGCACATTGGTAATTTTAGAAAAATATGTGCTCTAGTTTCACCAAATCTAACCTTTAGATAGAATAGCAATTCGATAGAGTATCTCTAAAAATTATACTCCCTCCGTCCCAAAATGATCCTCCTGTTAGACCAAATCTTATGGATTAAGGATAAAAATAACTTTTTAAAGACTCAATTCGCATAGTATGTAGAGTTTGGTGTTCTCTTTGCATCCTAAAAAATTTGAGTTTTGAAGCCCTTTTCAAAGTGTAGTTTTTGAATACTGAAAAGTGAATATTTTGGGGTGTTTTTAAAGAACACYAGTGAGCACTTAATTGTTGAATGTGAAGTTGCCATTTTGAGGGCATTTAGCATATGCCTAAGACCATGTATRGACCTTTGATTTGGCTTCTAAAGCTTAATCTATTTCAATTGGGAAATACTCAAAGAGATGCAAAAAATAAAAATTGTAAGAGTGGATTGATGCTTTCAATCATTATATTTGTCTTTTGCTTGATGTTTGCATGGATGGAGCAAAARCAAYCACTTARAGTTGTTTTGCTAGTCCCAAATAAMAATTATAAGCCAAATTTGATTAATTTCAACATCAAAAAGTGCAATAGGAAGATCATTTTGGGACAAAAAAAGAAGGCCAATAGGAAGATCATTATGGGACGGAGGGAGTAATAACTTTCATCTGAGCAGTTGGGAGGATGAATCTGAAGTTTCAATTTGTTCTAGCTCCAGGGTTAAAACCCTGGTTTAAAATCACTTGATAGTCCTGCTTTCCATAGCTCCAGCCTCCAGGCTCGTGTAAGCCTTATTTGGCAGTCAGTTCCTGCCTTTTCTAGGTGCATTGTGACAAACTGTCACAATGCACCTAAAAAACTAAAAAGAATTAAAATTTTGCACCTCCCCCCTCTAAATCTAATTTTAAATTTTAAACCCCCCTCCTGATTTGATATAAATATTTAAAATTTTTCATTTTAAAACTTTTTTAACTTATGATACCTTCCTCCCCCAACCCCCTCTTGTATTTCTCAGAGGGTGGGTTTGGAGACAAAGAATATGGGATAAACAATAATCTGTATATCATATCCGTATTTGTATCCGTATGTAGTATTTGTATGGAATGTCCGTATCTGTATTTTGTAACCATATTCAGTAGTCGTATTCAACATCCGTATCTATATCTGGTATACGTATTTGATATCCGATGGTTGTTGATTTTTCTTGAAGAGGGGGGTGGGATTTTTAAAAATTCAAATCCAATGGCTGTCAATTTTTCTGATGAAAAGGCGGAGGGAAATTAAACAAACAGGCAGGATTGCCTCTTTTCACTGGATTGTAACTTACCAAGGTACTCTTTAGAGTTTGTAGCTTTGAATGTCTCATTTATAGTGTCATGAAATCTGTCGTTTYATTAAACTTACCTTTAAATTCAAAAGTTATGTGATGTCACCCAATTATGGTAATACYGTAAGTGTAGGTCAGTTTTGGAAATAACTCAAGAAAAATTTGAACATGTYCAAAATTTTAAAAATTGTAGAACAATTTTTTGGAAAATTTCATTGTTGCCAATGCTGAATGTCCAAAACTTATTYYTGTAAAAWWTTTTGAAAAARTAAAGCATTTACACATGAATAGAAAAAACTAATTTAAAATTGCAAGTGTTTGGAAAAAGTAGAAAGAACAAAGCGCTGAAATATAAGAAAAGAAATCCAAGAAGTGTTGAACTTTCTAAATTCAAAAACTAAAAAGTTCAAGTCTTGTTTAATATAGAACCCATTATGAACAAAAGACCAATTCTAGACACTTAGGGAATGACTTGTTKTAGCCATTTTTCAATAAATGAGATTTAGGCTACATTGGATTGAGTTAGTGGCCATAATCTAGAGAATCCAGAGAACTTTTGCCTCCGGAGAATCCAAAAATTACCCTTCTAGGCCTACTTCAAATGGAGGATTTAATGTCTTGCGTAACTTACTAAGATACTCTTTAGACATTCATAGCTTTGAATGTCTCATTTATGATGTYATGAAATCTATCATTTTATCAGACTTATCTTTAAAGTCAAAAGTCATGAAATGTCACCCGAGTAAGATAATAGAGTATCAGGACTTGTCTGAGAGGATAATTCTACAATCTACTCTGCATAATGTAGAACAGCCCCAAAGACCAAGTGTAGACACTAACCGAATGATTTGTTTTTGCCTGTTTTTTTCCAATAAATGAGATTTAGGCTACATTAGATTGAGTTAGTGGTCATAATCCATGTCTCAAGTGATGATAATGGAGTGATTAGTGACTACAATAGGAACTTCCACCTTTTGAGCCTCAAATTCATTGCAAGAAGTGAATTTTAGGCCTTCATGTTTTGGCCATGCTAAAAAATTTTGTAATTGTTTCGAGTGAGTAAGATGAGTAATATGACCATTATGGATATACTTGTTGGTTATGGGGTAGTCTAGAGACTCTTTTCGACTCTTTTGAAAAAATTTAATCTCAATTGCTCTCACTGTTCATTTTGCACACTGCGTACTAATCAAGTGACCAACAGATAACATCATTAATCCTTGAAGGGGGGACTAGTGACCTTGGAAATCATCAATTTTGATACCGTGGGAATCACTAGTTTAAAAGAATCCAAAAGTACTTATTGGAAGTCAAAAAGTACAATAGAAGAGCTTCCCTTTCCGCCCTTAATTTCGTGGATGTCTCATTTATGGGACTTATGTGCTGTATAATTTGATTCTTTGTCATTCATCGGATGCAAAATGTCTACCGAGTTGTTCAAGGATTAAACTTACTTATTGTCACTCCATGGGACTTATTGAACTACTGGATTGAGAAGTACTTGTTTCACGCTGGTTTGCCCTTCTAGCCCTTCATTTCTGAAATGCCTGACAGGGTTTCATCTCAATCTTGTGGAGATGTAGTGGATAAGGTAGGTCACCCAAAAGTACCACTAAACTACTGAAAGCGCCATCTTCACACTCTGTACATCTCTACATCTCCAAATTCAGTTATGTACCTATGTGGAAGAAACGCTTTAGAATCAAACTTTGACCCTTCCTAACTTTTGCGTATTGTATCCGAATGTTGCATTCTGTGGTGCATTGGAGCTTCCTTTCACTTGCCAACTTTCACTTGCTAACAAGACAATATGAAAATCTGACCAACCTTATAATAGTAACTAGGCAAAGTACCAATTTGTGGCGCTTTGAGGATGCCTACTTCTCCAATCTGCCGGCTGAATCAACTTGAAGTACCCCACCGAGACTTATGATCACTGTCTTCTGATCCTCAATTCCTGGTAAGGCCTGCCGCCATGTCTCAGTTTTGAAGAGCTCATCCCGATTTCTCTTTGATCTCTGGACGATGTTCAATTTCTGGAGGCGGGGAATTGAAGGACTTTGTGAACACGCTCTTGCGTCTGTCCGTCGGCACCATCATCCATGCCCTCAGCTCGGAAGGTGGGGATCCATTTCCTTCTGTTTGCGTGCAGCTTTTGATTGACAGTTTGATGATGTTTGAATTGTGGGTTGGTAACTAGCTGAATGATGCGCTTCTCAAAAAACTTAAGTTGGGTGGGTGGTTTTTTATGCATGCGAGGATCAAACGACTGTCAGTACGTTGTCTCCAGATTGACCAGCAACTGATCACGGACGGGTTCCATGCATAGGACAACCCTAACGCAGCTCTTGTCGCGTAATAAACCCCAAAGTTGAGCAAGAACCCGCGCACCGTCGCAATGATCAGAAACGCAGGGACGGGTTGCTGCTTCAACCGCAACGGCGGGACGGAATAGATCGTCCCGAGAAACAACCCTAAGCTGTACAACGCCGTAATTAGAGGTCCGAAATTKGTCGCCACAATGCCGACTCCCAAAGAAGCAAGACCGATTACAAGCGCCCACGCAGCAGGAACAGACAAATCGCCAGCCGCAATGGGCAAGAACGGCTTGTTCACCTTGTCAATCCCGGAGTCGTAAATCTGATTGATCCCGACGATGAAGCCGTTCCCGCACAAGAGCGCGAGCAAACCACGAAGCGCCTTGGGCAGCAACGCCCAGTTAATTAGGGAAGGATTCTCCAAYAAAGCGCGCGTCACGAGCGCCGTGGTGCCCAGAAACGTCCCGCGGATGGTGTGCGGGCGCAGGAAGCGCCAGAACGCRTCGTAGAAGAGCGCAATTCGTTGGTACAAGGGCAATGACGATGAAGATCCCACGGATGATGCAACAAAGTCGCGACTACCGAGCAAATCCTGCTCGGACTCTGGTGGTTGCATCCCTTCAGCTCCGGCGTTTGAGCAGCAAATGCGCCATAGCCTTCCTGCACTTGCAGCTCCATAGCCATCGCTCCGAACCCTATACCGGCGTGTGCGAATACCTGCAAACTGACCTCGCAATGCGCAATGTGGGAGAGGTGATGTGTTGCTGGACTTCGGGGATGCGTGAGCTTCGAATGCGAATGTTGGTGCGGCTGGCGGGTGTACTCTGAAAATTGTTGCCGTGAGAGAAGCCATGTTGTTGTTGGAATTGGAATTGGGAATGGGTGAGGTCGGAATCAGAATTCGCTGCGACGGCGGAATCGAAATCCATTGTGCGGGAGCAGCCTTCAGCTTCACTCGTGTCTCCACGGCGAGGAGGCTTCTTCCGGGATCAGGTTGCCCTGGCCCGAGCAGAGTCTGCCGGAGCTCAGGTTCGGTTCCGAATCTGGGACATCCGGCCCGGATATGGCTAAGGTGATACCCGGCCTGGCATTGCGAATGCCGTCATTCTACACTGAATAGGGATATTAACCCTTTACTTCTTAAGAATCCATGATTTTAAGTTGTGGACTTTGATTGATCATATTGTAGAAAGTATAATCTAATTTGAAAATTTTATTATATCATTAAGTTGAATGAAGAACATTGCATGCATTGGTTTTAATAAATAATTATTAAAATAAATGAAAATCCTCGTATAAACTCTTCAAAATTGCGTAAAAAAACATGAGACCCAATTTGGGCTTCTTAGGAAGTGAAGGGTTAAGGGGACCAAACAATTAAGGGGGACACAATGAAGAAAACTATAGATGTTCAAAACATGATGTACAGCCCCCGAACACTAGAGTCACTGTTGATGTACAACAAAGGTAGATATTTAGATAGTGTGAAATGTCAATTAATTAGTATGGGTCCCTTTAATGCCCCTATTCAATGTAGTTAAGGTGGTCACCTCCCCTCCTCCAAACCACCACTTTTTGCCATTGTGCACAATTACTATTATTAAATTGGTAAAAATTCATGTTGGCAAGTGAAAGGAGGTTTCAATACATCAAAGATCATGACATGTGGATACCATATGCAAAAGTTATAAAGGTTCAAAGTTGTTTTTGGTAGATATTCTAAAATCGTTTCTTCCATATAGATACATATTGATTTTGGAGATGTACACAAAGTGATGGCGGCAGCTTTAGACAAGGTGCACTTAGGTGAAGCCATGTTGTTTACTCTAGATTGCAAAGAAAGAACTTTTGCATTGGCAAAAGCTACACGTGARGGAAACTTGAGTAGTTACCTTATTCAAAGAATGAGCCAATGCTACAATAGAGTCAATCATAGTATAGGTGCTTGTTAAGTTAATGATGGGAGTGGAGAGTGAAGACTTGGTGCTAAGGTATGAGCACTCATATTGATCACTATCCAAATTCATGAGAAACTTACAATTGGACCAAAGATTGACATTACATAGATGTAACACAATCAAAATATAAAAGTAGCATAGTGTGATCTTGGATAYAGGCACCTATACGCTATACTTTAAAATTTCATAACTTACTCATAAGGTGTTTTAGTATTGCATGCTAAAATGTGTTGAAATTGTCTTTTGAACATTGCCTTTGGATTTTCTAAAAATGGAATTATCCACAAACTATAAGCCTTTCTTAAAACATTCGGATTTTGAACATCTTTTGAATCATTCACGAAGGAGACATTGATCCTCAAATTATCCTTGAAAATTTTAGCTAAGCATTTTAACGAAATTGAAAATTAGGTTTAGAAAAGGCTTACCATTGATCCTCAAATTATCCTTGAAAATTTTAGCTAAGCATTTAACAAAATTGAAAATTAGGTTTAGAAAAGGCTTACCATTTTATCCAGCATTCAATCTCTAGACATAAAGCAAATTACAACAAGGTATAGTTTCATATCAACAGCCGATGCATTTTTTACCTTGTGACAATTATTAGTTATACGGAACAGACTATGACAATTCCGCAAACTTAGTTGGTAAGAACTATGTCTCCAATTAAAACTATAACCTAAATTTACTTATTTCTATTGCAATGATAAATGGGATGGAGATTGTATTGCCAAACTTGTGAATGCTGAACTTTTTGGAGTTCCGAAGAGCATCATGTTTCACCCAAATGCCCCAAAGTGCAACTTTTTATTASCATAATCTCATAAAAGTTTGAATTCAGTGTCATTATTTTAGAATGCCCTTTACATTTATATTATCCTTTTCACATTATCACACAAGGTTGCAATTATCAACAATTGTGGTAATATTGAGGAAAATAAGTCTGAAGATGATTGATGTTTAACCCCTAAATGCTCAAGGCCTATTTTCAGCTTCTAGAAATTTGCTCGAAGTTGAAAAAAAAAAACATTTTGATAAATTGTATAAGTTTTTTTAATTGTAACCGTACAAATTTAAAGTAGACATGTTAGAGATAAAAGAAAACACAACAATATCACTTATGAGGTTATATGGCCCAACATATACAACCCTAATCAATTTATAGCTTCTCAAATTCTACTCTACATTTTTCTTAAATGAATTTCTTATGCAATTTTGTCTTCAAGATCTAGTGTATTTGAGGCTCATTTCCAAGTTGAGGCTCATTTCCAAGAGCCCTCAATACTAGGAAAAGCCAAAATTACACAAGGTACCCTTGCACAAAATCTTGAGTAGAAAAATCATAGTCATTTATTTTTTAGATTGGATTTTTGATGCTAAAGCTTGACCTTAATAGGCATCTACCAAAAATACAAACTTCTAAAAATAGCAATTTGTTAGGTTTTCTTCAACTTCAAAGTTTGTTGACACCACATTTTGGTGCCTTGGGCATTTAGGGGTTAAGAGGTTAATGTTTCAAACACACAGACATTACTCACTTTTTGTTTCAACAATGTCATATGTCCATATCACACGATAGTCTCACACAACTCCATTTGTCACAAAAAAATTCCATTTTGATGTGATGCAATATGGAAGGCCTAGATGCATCAAACTACTTTAATGTTTGTTTGTTAGCCCCTAAAGGATGTTGCCCACCAAAAGAGTTGGCCTATGATGTCCGTATATTGAATGTATTTGATCCTCTCTAAACACTCAGAAATTCCCAAAAAATTCTTAGTTGACCAATAATATGACTGTGATTTGGTCTGAAATTCATAACTTGAATGGGATTCATGTGCTACTCAATTTTCCCTTTTGTATATAAGAGGGGAGAACGTATAGAAAACAATAACATCCATTAGGGGTTCACCAATCAAACACTTAAGCATTTGAGGATGGTTCCTTTGTAAGTTTTTTTGGTTCTTTGTTTGTTGGGAGTTACGAGGGGCACTAGATTCTCTTAGCATGCATTTTTTTATCATTGCATGAAAAAACTATGAAAATTCCCCAAAATCAACTCTTCACTCATGAAAAGAGGCTGTACTGCACTGTGCATTTTATGTGGGGTTGGTTTTAGATACCAGTGGCTTTCAAGTGTAGTTACCTTACAAGAAAAGATCAAAAGGCTCACACTTAGGCTCACTTAAATTCAGAAAATGTCACAACGTCACAACGTTGAAATAGTTGGAACAGATGGAAGCTCACCTTCTACATCTCTATCCATTACAATTCCACTGGATCTAGCACACTTCCAAAATAAGTTCACTACAGAGCTCTTAACCCCAAAATGACCCTGAGGACAGAATGCACACTTCCAAAATAAGTTCACTACAGAGCTGCCTTTTCCACCTCCGACATCGAGAAAAACTCGTACGCCTGCTCTTCCACATTCTGCATGAGCGCCAAGTCCACTCCATGGTTGACGAGAAAGAAGTAGCCCCAGTCCTGGCACGCCTCCACCATGTGCTCCACATTCTTCTTCTTCTTCACAGTGTCTGCGTCTTCAAAGAGCGACATGTCCACCACTGGAATCGATACGTCCTTGGAAAACTCGTCATGGCCAACGAAATCACTGGGTGGGGGACCTTCATGCACCAACAAGGCATGCTGCGAGGCACTGAGGCTCTCAACCCTAAAATTCCGTCCACAATGGAGGAGCCTCCAATGGCTTCCTTTCGTTTCTGTTATCGGTTTCTGGAGCATCTTGTTGAATCTCTCAAGGACCATAGCTGACTACCGAGCTGACGAATCTGTCACATGTTGTCAAGGTAGAGAACACATTAAGTTAAGGTACAAGAGACTAAAACGCGTTAGGGCATAATCTCGTTTCTACGATGACCAATGATACCAACAACTCATCTCGATCTTCCACTACACTCGTTTGACTCCAATTCGCAGGTTGGGTTAAAGCATGACTAGGCGAAATTTCTGTCAAACACCATTGATCTTTGAATGGAAGTAGTGATCCCTTCAATAATGATCTACAACCTCTTTGAATAACTGCGTAACAAAATCCTCATACATTAAGTGAGAGTATAATTTGATCTCAAGGCATTTCATAGTACTCAGTACCCAAAGGAACCACTCCATTACGTGAGCTCAGCTCCATTGTGTGATCTCTCAATGAAAGCACACTCCCCTACTTATTGCAGAAAGTAACGGAAAGATTGTCAACTACATTACCACCTACCATTTCGCCAGAAATGGCTCCCATCCAATTTGAAATTTAACCTAATCTTGAGCATTCCCGAGCGAACACATTATCACTCGCTTTCTGTTCCCGTGATCTCAAAGACGTAAGCCAATGAGCAGATGAAAGAACGCACTCACAAAACTGCCGCTGCTGCTCGCAATTATTGGACGCAAGAGCTGAAAACAAATCCAACTGGCAAAGACAAGCGGATCACCATAGCCAGAACAGCGAAGCTCAACTAAACTTGGTGGCATCAATCTGAGAATAGTCAGATCGAGGAAGAAAACTTGAAGAAGCTCGATCTAATAACATAACTTAATCGTCTTCAAAGGGGACGACAGCTGCTCTACCAACGATTGCCCATTATTTGGCTCCCCACATTAAATGGTGATGGCGACGTCAGAATCGAATTCAAAGGTAATGTCAGAAGTTTGGTGATTTGGGTTCCACTTGGGATCACGACGTGAGAGGCCTGCGGAATATCAGATGTCAGCTTGGCGGCTGAGTGTAAATTGGAAGAAAGATCAGCCGAGTGCCCGAGTACAGGGGCTTTCGGATCGATTCGGCACGAAAGAGGGAAGGTACGGACGAACGGAAAAGCGCAAATCCCGACGGAAGCGCAACGAAATCGGCTGCCCTGAACTTTCGAATAGAGCTCGAACCCTGATGCAACATTTGTCACACGGGGTATCCTGCACACTTGTCAACAATTTCGGAAGCAGAGGAAGTGATGGAGTAGAAAAAGCGATTGTACCAAATTAAAGAATGGGTGATAGAACATTAGGATGATCCATTGTTGGTATTGCGAGAATCTAGATAGCACATACAATGTTGTTGACATCAACTTATATGGCAAATTTCATTAAATTGGCGGTATTCCATGTGCCATTTTCAACCCTACAATCTGAAATGCTTTAGTGAAATCTAGGACTAGTATAGATTTTGAGTCATCTATGCCATATGTAGATGTCAAAAATCTATGACTTACTTAGATTTCAGTCCGTATGGTCTGAATATCTAGAAGAGTTGTGGATTTCAGAAATATGAGATAGGTATAGATTCCAAGAATCTATGACGAGTTTAGATTTCAAACAGCACGGTCTGAACTATAAAAAGTGCCAAAATAACGGAATGCCACCATTTTAATGAAATTTGCCATTTATGAAAAATATGCAAACACAAGTCTGTAGCACTTATTAGCAACCTCATACATGATTCACTTTAACCCTTAAACGTTGGATTGATAACCGTGGAAAAAATGGTCTTTGAACAGTGCAAGTTTGTTAGTATTGACTAGTGGTGGATACATTATTCACGAGCTTTGAACAGTGTTAAACAAACCAGCGATGCATATTGCCCTTCTGAAAATTGACCACTAGGCATCACAAGGCCTATCACTGCCTTCTAAATCTCTTTGTTGTTTTGATACGATTTGGGGTACCCAAAAATACCATCACATTCAATGGTGCTATATTATCCACTTCACGTTTGCGGACGTTTCCCAATTTACAATTCCAAAAGAAACGGATGAAATACGATTTCTTCTCAATTAGCAATTTAGGAGACTATTTTTTTGTCATCCATCGGTTACAAAATGTCCGTTGCGGCGTTTAAGTGTTAAGGACCTTTGGATTTGGTAGACATTGCTTTCATGATTCACACAAAAGGCAATGAACACTAAAAAAAATACACCGTCTAGTTGTATAAAAATGTGCCTCATACAAGAAATACTTAACATAGATGTATACAAAATCTTCTACTCAAAATTGTTATATATTTAGGTGTAATTTGATTGTGATTGATTGGCACTTACATAAAGGTAGATGAAGGTGAAATTTTTAACAAAAGATGGAAAATAATTTAATAAAGGTACATTGTTGAATGCTCAATTTTGTTATAATGGCGCCACTCACTTAAAATGGCGGGCCATTTCATTAGAATGTCGCCCATTCCATTACAATGGCATGAAATAAGCTAGAAATTGCACGACATTCCATTAAAATGGCACAAATACCGCCATTTTTGGTGGTATGAATGCCATTTTTGGCACCAGAATGGCGCCAATATAACGAAATTGACCATTTGACCATTATACTTCAAAGTATTGAAAATATTGTTGTAAGAATTGAAGGTTAATTCCGATCTGAAAGACCGGCATGAATGAATTGTTTGTTAGAAATGAATCAACTATCTAAGTCTGGTAGATCTAAATGGCAAATTCCATTATTTGATGCTTATGTTAAGAAATAGCTTCTATAAGCCTGAACTATTATGTGCCTTCCCTCAAAAAATTCTTAGGTTCCCATATGACAAGATAGGCATTTGATCCCCTATCATAGTTGGAGGAAATTGGGTGGTAAGTGTAGGTAGAACCTCTTGTATTGCATATCCTCTTTGTGCAAAACTTACAATAATGGAGTTTGTAGGTGGGGCCAATTTGAAGAACATTTTATGAAAAATAATATTGGATGGTGATATCTTTAAATGGCCATTCATTGCACCTCTTTGATAAGGAAAACCCTCCCTTGGTGCAAAGTCCCAACACCATGCACTAAGAGAGGTTCTACATGTACCTTGCCAACACTTGAGTTTGAGAATGACCACCTCACTAGGCCATAAAAGAAATTGTGGTATGAAAAAGATTTTATATTTATAATCTCTAATTTTGCAAGTTTTTCTTTTTTTTCCAATACTTATATAAAATTTAGAACCTAACACAAAGGTTATGAAGCATCAATCAATCAATCAAATCACTAAAGAATACAAAAATTTATTTCTCAACTGGATGTATTTTCTTCATTTCATGGAGCTCTTGCMAGAAGCTCTTGAAATCATTCATAATCTACCTAGTGGATATTGGGGCTTCAAGAGGTTGATGAGAAAGAGTCCCTAGTAGAAGCCACAAAAGTTTKGATGGACAAAGTTTTGTCAATCATTTTGGAAAAAAATAATCTTATCTTACTAGAAAAACATAAAATAAGATAGTTAATAAGTTTAACACTAACCAAACTAAATTTAATTTGAGTACAATAGAACTTCTAATAAGTTAGGGGGGCGGGACCGGTTTGACACATTACTCCAGAGAAGTTATTAGAATTAGGAAGAGTCATTTGCTCTCATGTTGTTTGTATGTGGACTAGGTTGAGAGCAGTGTGACACATTGCTATGAAGAGTTTTATTAATTCAAGAGTGAGGATTATTAGAAGTTTTACTATATACTAATTTTGCAATGATAATGTATGACATTAACTTATCAAAGTCACACTATTTTAAATTAGTGCATGTTGAAATATTACTATATTACACCAATTTCCAAAAAAATGAGAATTATGCTAATCTTGTTGGTGATACTAATTTTGCACCCTTTATTGTACCGCTACAGTACTACTATAGTGCCGCTCTCAAGCTAGGGCGAATTGACCCCCTCATTGCCCCTTTTCTTATGCTTGGGGAAAATACTGGAATTCTTTTATCTGCCACGTATGACGAAATTTGACAGGTGAGAAAGCAAGCATTGTGTGTACTGTGGAATGTTTCGCTCAATGAGAAGGAGAGGATCAAAATTGCTGACCTTGAGCTTCTGCCGGTACTGTTAGCTATAGTGGACTCGGAGGAAGACGCAGAGAAAGAGAAAGAGGAACCAGGTATAGGTTTCCAAGGAACGGAGTTTGAGGAAGAAACAGCGAAAGAAGCTGCTGTAGGTGTGCTTGCGAACCTGTCTTACAGCTCTTGCAATCATCCCATTCTCATCCAAGCTGGTGTGATTCAAAGCCTGGTGAGTGCCTCTGCCCGCATAAATTGTGAATTGCAGCTCCAGAATTATGAAATGAAGGCATTTCTGACGGGTAGGCTTCTACTCGTAAGCATAAATAGTTTCTTTGATTTGTATAGGTAGTCCATGAGAATTGCTGATTAATTTGTATCTATAGATGTGTCCCAAAGTATCCAAATGGCCAATACTGGTCAATTCTATGTCTACACGAGTTGAAATAGAACAAGGAATCTCCAAGGTAATGAAATGTACCAATAGAAATAAGAAGTCACACCCTAGTACTAGGTTACGTTTTGAAAGTATTTTTATGATCTGTTAGCTTCTAAAGTGGAATTCTATTTTGAGCTTGGACACACAAGGGTCAAACTACATTGGTCATTCTCTTCAGTATAGTTCATGCTTTCACGTGCTACGAAAATGGCGTTAGTGAACTTTTCGGGTTAAATAGTTTAATTGGTTTGACCTTGGGGACCGCCGTCGCAAGAGAGGAAAGAAAATCTTTTTAGGGAATATTTAGTCAATCAACAAAGGGTCAAAATAGTAAATGAACTTCTTGAAGTGGTTTTCCTATTTATCTATCCAGAAATACACCAAAATACAGTGTTTGAATTACCATTAAACKTATAAAATAGTTATATCACACATTGCGTAGAAAAACGTTGTAGCTACATGTTTTTTGTTTCTTTTTTGGATGACAGGTCAAAATACTTTTGGAGGAGACAACCGGCTCTAAAGTGACTCGACTGGAGGCTCGAAACTGCCTACTCCAGCTTGCGAAAGACCCCATCCAGAAGTCTGTCATTGTGGAAGCGGGGCTGGTGCCTGTGCCTCTCATAGGAGCCAGTGCATTCCGGTCTTTCAAGCCTGTCATGGAAGACACTTTCGCCATACCCGAAGATGATGTCCAATTGACTGACAATCCAAGTCTGACTTCTGTGTTTGGAGCTGACAAGCTTCTGCGGGGGCTCAAGATTGGAGCGGATGCAACTGACATCGACAAAACCACGGTGTTGTTGAACGAAGGCAAAGTGAGGCAACAGTTTCTGGCTCGAATTGGAGTCATTGAAAAGAAGAAAGGAGAGGACCTGTCATCTAGCGAGGACAAAGTTACATTCATGCCATGGTGGGACGGTATTGCAAGGCTGGTGCTAATACTGGGCCTACAAAATCCGAGTGTGGCTAAGAAAGCAGCCGAGTCCCTTGCTGAAATTTCTATCACTGARGACTACCGACAGGCCATTCATAAAGCGGGTGCTGTTCCTCATTTGGTCAAATGGCTCGGTTCTGGAGATGAAGGAGCCACAGAGGGTGCAGCCCTGGCGCTTGACATGCTTGGGAAGAGGTGAGTTAGAGTCACTGACCCGTGGAGTTTCTGATTTGTATCGTGAAATTTATTATACGGTCGCGTGCCCTAACACGGCATTTTGTACCCTAACGAACATTTTTGAAGAAAAGAATGACCAATTTGTATCAAGTATCCCGTAGTGCCCACCGTAGGAACAGAAACTCCACTTATGAAGCTAACTGTCGAGTTCATATTTACATCGTTTAAAAATGTTGCCCATGGTGTTGTTGTTTCTTTTGGTACATTTTGTTACCTTTCTGTACAATTTATTTCAACTTTTGTAGGGATGACTGTGACCACTTTTGGTCATTTGGGCACTCTGTATTAAAATCTCATTTTGTTTYTGTTATGTGAAGTTCTTATGATTAAGATTCTACCATGAAATTTTGGGATTTTTTTGGTGTCTTTTAATTCTAGAATCAATATGCAAGTGATCTTGCATATGTAATCTAATACATCTATTATTTGATTCGAAGATGCTTAGAATTGTCATTTATAAAATTTTATCCTAGTCTTATAGCTCAAGATCTGACTATGYTTGTTATCTTACAAACTTTTTCACTAGCTTTGACCACGTTTAAATGATACATTCAACTGTCTTTACAATTTATTTAGTTTCAAAGCCAAATTCTGTATGCCTACAGAATTTATATTCATTCATATCCAGTTCACTTAATTTGTAATGAAATTGTTCCACGAGAAGGTTTTCCGATTTTCTTAAAGATTTATGCCACTRTGTGCTTCCAGAGTGGAGGCAAAAYSTKAATTGTTCAGTTGAAGCGGCCAGTAGGTTGGGTACCGATGTTTTGAAACAGTTGCAGCAGTTGTATTGACAGTTTTATTGCCTCTGGACATTGTTAGCTAACAGTATATAATAGTTGACTCTGGACCGGAATGCAGCAAGAAAGTGAGGCGAGCAATTGAGGCTCATGGAGCTGTGCCTGCCTTGATTGAGATTCTCCGAGCCTCTGATGCTCCGCCGTCAACCAAAGAAAGGGTACTTGATTCTGAACTGATTTKTGCTGTTGAACGAGGATCATGAGCTTGATTGTCTGTAAATGTATTTTATCATAGAGCATGTCTACATATTGAACAACCGTAGGGACTTGCTTCGTACATTTTGGAGCATGGCAAGGATTAGCATGAAGCATGAAACGAGAAGATGTGGTTGATTATCCACTTCGGAAAGAGTAAGCTGCGTTCATTTTGCTTCTGATCCAGGTGGTGAGCACTTTGCTTAGATTCTCAAAGGAAGGAGAGGAGAACGATGCCCTGGTTAGCTCTTGATCAACCCTACTCTTTGTTTCCTTACCAATTTTTGAAAGSTTGGAATAGTTCATTTCCAAGTTCACTTATCGTGGTAAAGTTCATTACTCAAGAATACTCATCTTGAGTGTAAAATTCAAGGACTCACTCACTTGTTTTAAGATTTATGCCGTTTCCACTTTTTGATTAGTTGCGTAGAGTCCAATGACTCTCATTCATTTGTATAAAGTCCAATGACTTTTAGTTATTAGTTTAAAGTACGATTTCTTCCATTCATTTTTTGCAATCTGCTGCTTGACTCATTTGCTTCCATGCAGATTCAAGATGGAGCTATTCCAGGACTGATGGACATTGTGAGTTCAGAGGGAATAAATGCGGAAGCAAAAGAAGAAGCAGAAGGGATACTGGAGGAATTATCCTCTCGCAAACCTGACTCCAGGTTGTCACTCAAGGACTCTTCAATAAAACTTGATGAGTGATGATCTGCCCATGTAGAAGTGTTTCAACCAGTGTAGTGGTCCTAGGCAAGGATCGTGTTTCTGTGTCATCTTGAATGCTATCCGCCTAACAAGTTGCAGTGCTTTGGTTCAGGGAGAAGATAATAACTGCCGGAGGCCTTCCTCCGTTGATTGAGATGCTTGCTACAGGGTCACTAGTGCAAGCAGAGAAAGCTGCATGCGTGCTTGAGAACTTGGCTAATGAGCGGGAAAGTGCGGAGGCCATTGTAAAAGCTGGGGTGGAGTCTGCACTCCTTTCTCGACTTAATGTAAATGTGGAAGAAGGTATTGTAATTCACTGGCCATTTAACATGGCTTCTGGACTATCTAATGTGCCTTTGCACTTATCTCAATCCTAGGTTTCTGTTCTAGGTTTCGGCATTTGTTAAAAATCGTTGCTTATATGCAAAGGAAACTCAATATAAAATGAGCCTTAATCATATATGCACCGTTACCATTCCGAACTTATYAGGTATGTTTACCTCAGAGCGTCCAAATAGTCTTCTATGAGCCGCCAAAAGAAGATTAGCTTTTTGTGTCAGGATTTGAAATTGCCATGAATTCGTCTTCATATACTACATAAACTCAAAAAATTCATATCATATACAGCATAGACTCAAAGAATCTGGAATTTTCTCGAGAGGAGTAGAATACAGTGAAGAACATCAGCCAACTGCTCCAGTCGGCTATTTCAAGTGAGATCCACTGTCTAATGAACTACCGTGTTCAGATGACTTGTCGACTGTCGACGCGTGGACGCTGATTATTGCTGCCTCAAAACTTCTGGAGGAATTGGTTAAACACCATTCCGTGATGGGTGTTTTAGAGATTGATCCAGTTGCATCTGCGTTACTGAACATCCTCCGAGCTTCAACGAGCCCTACACATGTGAAGAACTGTGTGAGTTCATGTCTCTGGCGATTACAGCAGCGACTCCCTGACAGGGATGGCCTGTCCATTGGCCTGGAGATCACCATACATGGCCGCATCCCCCGGTTGGTGGAAGAGATTGGAGTTCCTGAGGATGAACCAGTTGCCTTGGACGTGCAAGAGAGAGCCGCGTTGGAGCTCCAAGAGCTGGTGTCCCAAGGAGTGGCTGCGTACTCCGCTGCCATTGCTGCTTCAGGAGGTATTTTCCCACTTGTGAATTTGCTGGAGGAGAGGAGCACCCCTGCGGCGAGATCAGCTGCCTTGGCTGTGCTCTACAACTTGGGCATGGACGAAGAGAATCATGCGACCATGCTGGCTGCAGGGACCGTGCCGGCATTGCACCAGCTGGTCAATCGAGGGGTGCCAGACTGGAAACTGGCCCTTGAGTTGTTAAGAACTCTTCCGACTTGAGGGTCGATGTTTCCATTTTTGGGATGAGAAGTTGCTGTGTATCTATCTTTGTACAGTTTCCTCGTTTTCTGGAAATGACTTCTTCTGGTATTGCTTTATCTGTCGCCATCTAGCATTGTTCATCTTAGGGACGGACGGTTTACATCAAGGAGGCTTTGGCCATAAAAACTTGGGGTAAACAGCGTAACCTGGTGTTTGTTCGCACTTGCTGTTAAGTGTGGTCTTAGGTCTACTTTCGGACTGGAGTCACTTTTGGTAACACTAATACCGAGCGCGCGAGCGTACGTCGAGTCCCTCCTCATGTACTTTTTTGACCAGTTCATGCGGCCGAAAGGAATCAAGGTATGTTCTCTCCAGGTATTAGGAGTGAGTTGCAAATTGAACTCAGTTTAACATAGTGTGGTGTATTCGTTGTATTGTTGGTAGATTCATTTAATGAGATTCCTACAAACTCCTCTCTTAACACTAAGTGCATGCATATCTTAAGGAAGACACACTTGTAACCACTTTGGTTAAAGAGCCTAACTTGTTTAGATCTAATTTTATGAATTACTAATGCAATATCAAAGTGCTTTAGTTTAGTACCCTCTTCCTTATTATAACTTGCTGCTTCTATTGTTTGAAAAGCAGCATGCTCGATCGAGTGCAATTGCACAGCCCTAATCAACATTATCTATGAGGTGGTACTATGTACAGTTATTATTCTTGAATGTCATGCTTCTGGGTCTGCATTTATTTTGTTTTTTCCATGTTAATGGAAGAATATTCCTGGCAGTGGGTCGCATTCACTTACGATCTGAAAATTATTTTCATTCGAGGGATGAGGACAATTGCACACTTGCGGAACTCGAATCAAGTCTGGCATTGTTCTGATGCTGCATTAGCAAGTACTACTATCAGTACTTCTGTCAAAATTAGCTGTGTACTAGAATATGCTGTAGATGAAACTTGATAGGCAGGGGGGTATCACTAAGGTGAATACCCTCCAATCCAGCGCCACGTTTTGCTACTCTGGCTAGTTGGTATCAGGGCTTTTCATAAGATAGGAAAAATAAAATAAGATGGAATTGAAACATACTAATCTCAATGGCATGATTGTTCTATCTATTAAATCTAACCTTGGGAAGGTTCTTGTTTAGAAAAATGTGAAAAATAAAATTAAAAAAACTTACATAATATATTATTTTTTTCAAAAAGACTTTCTAATTGCCTATAGACAAGATGCTCCATATATAACTTTCTCACTCCTTATCCAAATTAAACAAAACAAACCTTTTCATATAGACAAAATAAACCTTGATAATATCTATTGAAAACAATTTTCAAATTTTTGTAGTTTTGTAATGCTACTTGGCAAAATTAAAAAAGGTTTATTGAAGTATAAGTTGCATATCTTCAGTAAGTAGAAAGAAGTAGAGAATGATTTAAAATACTTAATTGTCAAGAATTCAGTTATGAAATTGAAAAATGAAAATTTCAATGGTTGTAAGTTGTAATAATAAATCTAAATCCTATGATTTTATTTTTTCCAAAAATATTGAAAAATGAGTTAAGTAAGGACCTTCATAGTTTATTTTAGAGTAGAAATTCCATAACTTCCCACAAATTGAATCTCCTTGTAACTCTTGTCTCATTAATCAAAATGGATTGATTTAAAGCTTTCCACATATATATAAACCTAGAAAAAAAATTCAAAATTTCATTATTTAAAAAAGTGATTTATTCTAAGTTGTCCAAGTTGCCCAAACCCCAAAAGAAACTATATATCATACCATAACTTTCTAACCATTCAGTCAAAGTTATGAAAATTGTTGCACCTTACAAATACTCCTAGATCACATGTTATGTAAAAATTTCAAAGAAAAGAAATGAAAAAATCCCTTTCGTAAATGGATGACTGAAAATGCAATGCTGCCAAAAAAAATGCTATTTGATCCTTTAGGAGTTAATTCATTTATTGATCGTAACATTCAATTCTTTTTGCAGCATGACAAATAACAATTGTTAAAATCTATTTGAAATCACTCTCACAAGTGAATAAGTAAAGTTTAAATATATAGCAAAAGATGATTTGTATCCAAAAATGACTCCACGATAGATTTTGTTGTATGCACTCTTGAGAAATTCTTAAAATTTTTGGAGAGAACAAGGGCAACACTGACATTGACAATTCTGAATAGGGATATTAAGGGGACCAAACAATCAAAGGGACTTATCGTAGGAATTTATTGTTAGATGTTTGAAACATGATATACATCCCGCGGACACTTCACAAACTATTGATGTACAACAAAGGTAGATATTTATGTAGTGTGAAATATTGATTAATTAATATGGGTCCCCTTAATATTCCTATTCAGTGTAGACTAGTGTGTCTTGTGCCGTTGCCATKGGTAAATCAAAGTAAAAGTAGTTTTACATTATTTACAACCAAAAATAACTCAATAATTCAATAACTTTCACCCCGTAGGTCGGAACGCCACAAAAGCAAGCCTGTGCACCCCTCCTCGTTGAGAGCTTTCCGACGTTACCAAGCACGCCACCGGGGGACGCATGGTCCGCCAGATCTCAACGTAACAAACAAACAAAACAAAACAAAACAAAACAAAACAACCAAATTTAAAGGATAGAAGTTTGAGTGCACCCTAATTAAAATGAAATGTGGGGCACTGCACCATGTTCTTTTTTTTTTTTTTTTTATTGAAACAAATGGACAATTCCCATTGAGCACTGCACCATGTTTAAATCGTTAGGTCACTGGAGACTTATCATACAATCACTTTTTCTTAAAATACATTTCAAACTCATTTGGTGGCCGGGCAAGCAAGAGAGAGAGAGAGGCAGACGGGAACATCTGGCATTCAACTTTTTCTATGATTCAGGGCTTGTTCGCCGCACTTATTTGCCATCGATTTTGCATGTCCAACCATGCCTGCAGAATTGAGCCTTGAGTGCAAATCATTTGTCCATCTTCGCCCGAGCAGACGGATGGGGGGATTCCCGCGGTGACCCCACAAAGGCAAAGGCAAATTAATGTCCATGCTTGAATGGGGGGTTTCTCAGTGCATTTTGATTACGGAGTACTCCGTATTATTTTGACATGAATGGGACCATTTCATTCCCCGCTGAAAATCCATTAGGAAAAGTATGAGGTCTCCAGAAGGCTGTTATAACTAATCAACCGCAAGGCCCCGTGACATTACAGAATTTTTTTTTGTTTTATTTTTTTATTTTTTTATTTTTTTATTTATTTTTCATAAATATAAAAATAAAAATAAAAAATAAAAAAATATTTTTTTTTATTGAGAATATGATGTAGATTTCAAAAATAAAAAAATAAAATAAAAAAATAAAAAAATAAAAAAATTCCATAATAGCACTGCGGCCCTTTAGAACTCGGAGCCTTTTGGAGACCTCATATTTCTCCTAATGAATACAAGGTAAACATGCCTATTATCAAGCAGATTTTCTATCTAGGTAATTATACCTTGGAAAAGCTATTTGTTGATTCCTGTATTTTGTCAATGATTGAGAAGTTTGGGAGGAGCCATTTGCAAGTTGCATCGAGACATTTTGACAAGAAATGAATCTTTTGTGATTTTTCAAAGTTTTGTTGGGACTAAGTTGGTAAAGTGTGAGTAGACTTACATACATTAAGGTAGAACCACCTATAACCAACCAAATAAGGAATTTGGACGAATCTGAAGCAATGGGATGCAAGGTATATATTTTTAGAGGTGTCTTGATAAAAATGATGAGGATTGCAAAAACTTTGGTAATTTTATTGCATGAATTGAAATTACTATGAATTTTGAAAGGCAAAAAATGCTCCGAACCCATAGCTGATCTCTAGACTCTTCCAATTCCGATCATTCAAAAAACTACTTTTCCACTCATTGCTTTTTTTTTTTTTTGCACTACTTTGGAACATGTATCATGAACTTTTAGTCCCAACTTTTAAAAGATGAAAAAAAACCATTCTAGCCTTGGTTGGAAATAAGTCAATCTATGGTTGGCTATGGAGCACTGGTTGGTAATGGGTAGTTCTACCTTAAACCACATCTTGATGTGTCCTCTCCCTCAAGTGCATTGTCATAATTCTAAAGGATTGCACAGATCGAGGTAATGGTTGGGTGATTCATGAAAATGGGAGGGTCTAATAGATGCTTGAATTGGGTGATTGACAATATTGTTCTGCAATGAAACAAATGATCCTAAGAGTTGGCTTACATGTGGAGTTTCAAGCCGGTGGACCTCACCAATGATTGGTGGGGTGGGAGTCCAGTGCAAATGAGACTATAAATGGATTAATTTTGATTGCCTAGATGTGTCAATGAGCAATTACATTGGTTAATCCTATTTGCAATGACACAAAATTTATATCACTTGCAAAAATAGGGTTTTGAATTTTATTTTATTTGAAGAAAATAATGTTTTAAATTTTATTTAGATGTCCTCACTTTGAGGTTAACTTTATAGTATCATCTTTCTACATGTGATGGATTTAAAAGAATGCACAAACCTTTGAGTGAGATGAATGGCATCAATAGAAGATGGAAGGTACTTTGGAAGCTTTTCCAGACCATAGGAGAATGGTGTGGCTCAAGACACAACAACTTTTTGGACTGTAACACCAACATTTACATAATGTCTTAGAGCATCACCATTCTGTCTCTCTAAACCAAGTCAACACAATACAAGAGTGTTGAAAGGGCTTTTTTGACCCCTATACAGACCATGCCAACACAAAAAGGCCAAGCCCACCATTCCAAATTCAACCCTAGGTGCACTACAATGTAAGGCTCATCTTTTCCTTGGTTGAGCCTCATTTAGCCATCAAAGATAATAAAAGACAAGGAGCAAAAATACCAAGTAGCCCTCTCCCTAAACTTTGTAGATAGAAAGACAAAGGTGAAAATCTAGAGATCCCAAAAATTGTAGCCTTGAATTGTTGGTCGGGTGAACTTTTAGTCCCAACTTTTAAAAGATGAAAAAAAACCATTCTAGCCTTGGTTGGAAATAAGTCAATCTATGGTTGGCTATGGAGCACTGGTTGGTAATGGGTAGTTCTACCTTAAACCACATCTTGATGTGTCCTCTCCCTCAAGTGCATTGTCATAATTCTAAAGGATTGCACAGATCGAGGTAATGGTTGGGTGATTCATGAAAATGGGAGGGTCTAATAGATGCTTGAATTGGGTGATTGACAATATTGTTCTGCAATGAAACAAATGATCCTAAGAGTTGGCTTACATGTGGAGTTTCAAGCCGGTGGACCTCACCAATGATTGGTGGGGTGGGAGTCCAGTGCAAATGAGACTATAAATGGATTAATTTTGATTGCCTAGATGTGTCAATGAGCAATTACATTGGTTAATCCTATTTGCAATGACACAAAATTTATATCACTTGCAAAAATAGGGTTTTGAATTTTATTTTATTTGAAGAAAATAATGTTTTAAATTTTATTTAGATGTCCTCACTTTGAGGTTAACTTTATAGTATCATCTTTCTACATGTGATGGATTTAAAAGAATGCACAAACCTTTGAGTGAGATGAATGGCATCAATAGAAGATGGAAGGTACTTTGGAAGCTTTTCCAGACCATAGGAGAATGGTGTGGCTCAAGACACAACAACTTTTTGGACTGTAACACCAACATTTACATAATGTCTTAGAGCATCACCATTCTGTCTCTCTAAACCAAGTCAACACAATACAAGAGTGTTGAAAGGGCTTTTTTGACCCCTATACAGACCATGCCAACACAAAAAGGCCAAGCCCACCATTCCAAATTCAACCCTAGGTGCACTACAATGTAAGGCTCATCTTTTCCTTGGTTGAGCCTCATTTAGCCATCAAAGATAATAAAAGACAAGGAGCAAAAATACCAAGTAGCCCTCTCCCTAAACTTTGTAGATAGAAAGACAAAGGTGAAAATCTAGAGATCCCAAAAATTGTAGCCTTGAATTGTTGGTCGGGTGACACTTGGCGCTTTAGGCAAGTGCTACAAAATAGGTTGATGCAGAGGTCGGGCAACACCCTTTGGTGAACCAATCTCACCAATCTCACCAACCCACACTAGCAATGCTCTCAATCCATTTGATAAACTTTGAATGCAATTTCTAATCTAGATACCAAAGAGGGTCTCTTTGTTAGATTGGTTGCTCAGGAAACTCCAAACTAGAGGATTGTACTAGGTTATTTTGCGATTCCTATAGTTTAGTGTAGTGTTATAGTTTTTATAGTGGAATAAAATGCTAGCTTTTTTCAAAATCAAAATCAATTTTTTTAAAGTTTTATTTTTCTAAATGCAAAAATTGAAATTCATAAACTTTTCAGCTCGCACTAATATAATATAGAACCACTTTAACAATTTAGAAACGCACTAATTGGATAAATCAATAGTGATTTGAACAAAATTCATGAGCACTGAAAGAATATTGAGCTAAAAACTAAATAGACTGTTGTTGAAGTGGAACAAAATTAAAAGAAAAAACAAACATGTGTTGCATAACATTCTTAACCCCTGAGAGGGACCAAGACCTTTATTCTGTGAAAAAAGACTCAAAACTGCCTTTTCTATAGCAAAGAGTAAAAAGAATTGGAAATTGTTATTTTTGCAAATCTAATTGTAGGATCTTACACCTAAGTAGTATGAGGACGTGTGGAACAAATTTCAGAATTGTGAACCGCACAGATTGCAAGATATATGCATTTAAAGTGGAAAAAACTGGTTTTGCATCACATTGTGTGACTAGATTATTTGACTTGGAACCTTCTTAACTTTAGTGTTTTGCACTATAGAGTTTTGAGCTTCAAACCTTTTTGGTGGAGAATTAAGTTGAGACTCTAGGGGGAAAAAAATTCAAAAAAAACTTCATTTTTACTCTTTAAAAAATTGTTAAATTGGAGTAGGTACAAGATAGAAGGAAAATCTAAATTATTAATATCTCTAAAGTGGAATTAAAATGCACTAATCCCAAAGGTGAGATTGTTCTAAAAAGAAAACTAAACCATATGAAACATTTTTTTTCTTAAAATTATAAAAATTGCATTCAAAAATGAATGCTTTAAGTTATTTTTTCAAAAAGATGCTCTAATTGCCCGAAAAGCAAGATTTTTTAGATTTGTAACAAAAATTTACATCCAAAAAAACAATTTGCATCCTCAAAAGTCAAAATACAATAGTTAATAGAAACCTAAACAAATTTGGTTCCTAAGAGTTCTAGAGGTTAACCCTTAAAGGACCAAGTGTTTATTCAACGTGTGCAAAAAATCTCACGTAGGATCCTAAGAAGTCATTTTCGTTTTCATTTTCATGAAATTTGGACACAATGAATAAACATGTACCTCTTTGATGAAAATCCAAGTTTTTCCTAATCAAGTGCTTGGATCAAAAGTTATGCTAACTTAAACTTTTGGGGTAGCTCTTGGATCCAAAGTTATGCTAACTTAAACTTTTGGGGGAGCTCAAATAGCTCGGATAGCTCGGATAGCTTTGGGCAGTATGCACTAAACTCTTTCAAAAATTTTGAATTTTGATAGGTATATAACTTACATGATATTAGATGAAAATGTCACTAAAAGAACCATATGTTGTATAAAAATCTCACTATAGGAGTTAAAATGTGATGGCCTTGTCAGGCAAGGGCCCCCCAAATCGCCTTTTTCTAACTTCAAATGTTATAATCATACTATCCTTTGCATTCAAAGTTTTTGAAATTCTTTTCACACACACTAGAGAAATCTAGTACAAATTTGTATCTTTGAGTTTTTTGTCATTTTTTTTTGCTACCCTAAAAAGTGGCAATTTTTGACAATTTTTGCAGAAAACGTGCCTCGGTCTTTTGAGGAAACTTAATAGATGACTCCAATGGCTGCGAATGAAGCACTAGCTACTAAACTAAGTGGCAATGATATCCATTGCAACTTGGAATTCTTAGCAGACAATAGGAATAGTCACACCTTCTTCACTCCTTACAAATCCTCCGGTGAATGGGGACCGGTGAATGGGGACGTGTCAATTTGGAATCAAGGTTTTATTTTTTATTTTTCATGAAGTGCAAGAGTGGCGACATCATATGTTATGGTGGTGCTAAAAGTTTCAACATTCATCCACATTTTGGATTGAATTAGCACATTAGCACATATTACATATAGATTTACATTTTCATCCACAATCTAGCGATTTCATCCAATTTTTTGTTTAAGATTGGAGTTTTTTTTTCAATTTCATCCAAGATTTTGCTATTTATGTTCCAAGGACCTAATGTAGGCTTCATTATTTTGGTGCAAATTGACGACATATCGCCTAAAAAACCATTGTTTGGAATTGGCTTTCCGTTGGCTTTCCAAAGCAAAATATTCCTCTTGTGTGAAGAGTTCTCGGCGTCCATTATTCTCCTCCTGAGGTGAATAATGGACGTGGAGCACTGTTAACACAAGAAGAATATTCTGCCACCCTTGCTTTTCGCCTCCGCATTGCTCCTCCATTGGTTCCTTTTGTTACGCTATGGTTCCTTTTGTTACACTATGATTCCTTTTGTTATGCTATGGTGACTTTAGCACAACTTTTGTTACATGCAATTCCATTCTATGTTTTCATTCTCCACTCACAAGATTGGGGTGTCACACCTTCTTCACAAATTTAGGCTACCAATTGGCTCCTCGTTTCTTTCAATCTTCAGAGAACTTTTGTGGTGTGAAGAACGTGTGATTATCCCTAATGGTCCGTGCAACACTCTCAGTTTGGCCAACATATCCATTTATAAGGTAGGAAGTCGATCACAAGCGTCAAGTGAAAGAACTTAAAATCAATTTTGGGAGGTTAAATTTTTTGAAATATATTTCAGTAAATTTTCCTTGAAAGACATAATGGAATTGACATCTATCCTAGTTTGTTTCATGTTTTTTGGAGTTTTGGGGAATTGGTTATGAAGTTTCGAAGTTGAAATATAGCGGTCACTAAAAGCATTCACTCCTAATATATGCACTATTTGTACATTGCAAGAGCAATGAGAAATCAAAATGTACCTTTGTGTTAAAAGACAATTTTTAAGATGGAGCCCTTTAAGGACCTCCTACTTACATGGAATCTTTGATGATATAGCAATTTTGCTATAGCAATGATACAACAATTTTATAAAGTGTGAAAACTTGTCTTTAGTTTAAAGATGGGAAAAACTCAAATGCAATATATAAGAAGGGTACTTCCCAAACTGACATCATGTGCGACTGTGCCTAGTTACTATTATTAGACTAGTCAAATTTTGATGTTTTCATGTTGGAAAGTGAAAGAAATCCAATGCATCGATGAACACAATATTTGTGTGTCCTATGCAAAAATTACAAAGGATAAAAAAAAATTGGAAGAGGTTCTAAAATCGTTTCTTCCATATAAGTATGCCACATTTAACTACTTTTGGACTTTTGGAAGTCCAAAATTTATAATGGTCATCGGGAGAAAAAAAAATGGGTTATCGGGAGATAATGCAAAACATCGGGAAATCTATGCAAAACACCGGGAGATCTGTCAAAACATCAGGAGATCTCCTGATGTTATAATTTAGAAATCTTTCAATGTAAAGTCCAAAATTCATTGAATAGTCCAAAAGTAGTTAAATATAGCATAAGTACATATTGATTTGGGAGAAGTATCTAAAGTGATGATGGCAATTCAAGGCCAATGGCACATTTTAGGGTGCCCACCTTATGATGTTGCCTTCAAAAGATCACAAACAAAAGTTGCAATTCAATCGATATTTACAAAACTCAAAATGGACTCAAAAATGGACTAAAACATAGATTACTAAATTGACACTTTTTTTATTGTTCTTAACAGCCTCTAAAATCAAAAGTTACATGAAACTTAGTGTTTGACTTTAAAAACTTCCCGTGTTGGTARTGCCGTAAAAGGGTTAACATGCACAATAGAGTATAAGTCAAATGGCGTTTTTGCATTCCAAGGAAAATAAATTTCATTGCTGCAAATTTTGACACCCTCCCAAGAGTTGAATTTCTTTTTTTTACCATGAAATTTCTGGCATGACATAATCTCTATGTTAATAACACGTGGTCCAAATGTCAAGGCCAAAAGATTCACAAAAAAAAACATTGGACAATTGTACATAGAGATGCAATTGGGCTTGGGTCAACAATGGACGTATATACCTTATATAGTGGTTATGAATATGTCTACATTTGCACCTAATAAAGTGAGCATTAAGTGAGCATCCATTGGATGGATGAATGATGATAATAATGCTTTCTATATAGAAATATAATGGATGAAGTGTATCCAAATATGTTCAAAAGTATTATTTTTGTCTATTCTTTAACAATTTGTTCAACTTGGTCACTTGTTTTTTCATTATTTTTGTGCAAAGATTTGAATCAATTCATGTGAATAACAATTTTATGTCTAGATTCTTCTCAAGACATAATTTATTTTGCCTCAAAAGCTTCAAGAGTTTACATTTCATTCATACAATGCTCTCTTACGGATTAAAGTTGAATGGGTTTTGTAGTTTTGATATTAATTCTAGTAAGATATTGTTGGGAGCATATTGACCATTTTTTTCTTGCAGTAAAAGATTCACAAATTGGTATCAAAATACCAAAAAATTTAGTAGTTACATATTTTCTACTACTTTTCCAATGCCAATAAGGACTAGAAGACCAAAAAAGTATCCAATTAATGATTTTCATCATTTACTTAGAAACACTTAAATGTGCATATTTGTCTAGTCAATGTATAGATATGTGTATGATGGCCATGGTGATCTTCTCATTGTTTCACCATTGAGAGTTGATTTACATCAAAACTAGAGTTTAGTATTTATTCAAATTCAATGGCACTACATCCTATTGGATGTAATCATACAAAGAATGGGTCCAAAAAAAAGAAATGCAATGGCACTTTGCATGATGTAGATGTAAGCTTAGGGAAGACTTTATTTGGGAGATTGTATGTAGTTTTTGAAAAATTGAGAATGCGTGTCACATAATTAATCTGACAAACAATATGTGAGAATCATACCTTGTCATTGTCTTCTAGAGTTTTGCTAGACTTAACTCTAAGAGATGAGAAAGAACTACGCTCTTAGAAATTGGAAAAACTTTACATACATTGGCTATTAACCCCTAAGTGTTTTTGAATGTCTTTCAATACATCTGTACATTTCTTAAGTGTGATATACACAACCTTGCAAGTGAGTGGTTTATTGTTCATTTAAAAAAGAAATTGTTGAATGCATACTGAAGTCTTCTATCGAGATACACAATTTTTGGCTATATCAAACGTGTTAATGATGTTGAAAATATTATGGAGCTTGAGGCTCCCTCATTTGGAGGCTTGCATACATACACATTGTATTAAAAAATTCTAAAACCCAAAATCTCATTTAATCACACGTAAGATGCTCTTGTCACAATCCCCAGGTGCCAACAAAGCAACTATAACTGCAATAAACCAGCATATTTGGTCAAGGCAGATGAAAACAGAGAGAATGATAGGTGTGTACATTATGGAAGCTCTAAACGTATTTTTCTTGAAATACATTGTTGAGCGTGTTGGGCAGCCTCTGTAGATAAACAATTAGGATTTTTTTTTGTAAATTTTTGGCTGATTCTAAGGTTTTTTTTTTTGTTTTTGACTTGATTGTTTGCATATTTTGTGTTTTAAGTGTGTGTTTTAGTAGGCTGATTGAATTCTATTTGGTGTGTTTTTGGATGGTGGATGAATTTTGAATGAATGTTGTCCTGATTTGGGTGGTCGGTTTCCTAATTGGTATGGTCTAGTTTTCGCAGGACGTTAAATCCTCCATTCGAAGTGGGCCCAGAAGGATTTACCGGAGGTAAAAGTGAAAAAAAGCCCCCTATTTGGGGCCGTGCCTAGGGTGTAGTCTAGACCTCTCCTAGCTAATTTGGGGTCTCTAATTGCAAATATGAATTCAGAATTTGCTAAAAAAAAAATTGTGAAAAATAAAAAATTCCAGTGTTTTTACCCAGGGTAATTCCAGCCTGCTGGGCCCACTTCGAATGGAGGATTTAACGTCCTCCCTAGTTTTCTAGCCAAAGTGTTGAATGTTTTAAATCTGTAATCTAAGTTGGGTGGTAGTTTTGTCCAAGTCGGATTTTTAAATGGTGTGTATGTCAAGTTTAGTTGGATGTTTTGTGAGTTAATTCCAATTTGGATATTTTATGTGTAGTTGGGCGGTTGCCTTTGTAGTTCCAATTTGGTAGTTGGGTTGTCTTTTCCAAATTGGTAACTGCCAAGTTTGGAATTCCTATTTGGTCTGAATTTTCTTTCATTTTTCTTTACCGTCTGTTGAATGAAGTCCAGTCGTGTCCTAGCTTGGTGAAGCTGTGTATTTCTTTGTTTTGGAAGTGTTTCCAAATTGGATTTGTGTGTGTGTGTTTTTTGATTAGATGCTTGATGTCGGAATGTTTTTGGACTTTGTGTTAAGGTCCTGGTTGGATCTGTTTGCTATTTGGAGAAGTTTGTGTGAAGTGAACTAAGAAGGTGAAGTGAACATAGATTGAAGCTGTGAAGTAAGTGAGAACCTAATTGGAAATTCTATAGTGATTGAGATGAAGTATTCCAATTAGGGAATAATAATAAAATAAAAATATATAAATAAAAATATGAATATAAGAGTGGAAGAAATGAGAAGTAAGTGGAAGATAAAGAGAAAAAAGTATTATGTGTAATGGTGATTTGATCATCAATTGATTAATCAAATTAAAATTATATACCAATTGGTATTGTGAGTATGTGTGCAATATTATGTGTTGAGATTTGTGGTGAATGAAGTGTGAAAGTGGATGTTGGAGTGATGGAGAATAATTTGTGTCTAGTCCAAATTGGATTYGATGATGATTTATGTTATGTGAATTTTCCAATTGGGAAGTCTATTTGATGGAATGTGACTTGTACTAATTTAAGTCAACATCCAAATTGGGTTTGTAGTGTCGTTGTAGTTCTGTTTTGGGGTATGGAATTTCAAGTTGGGTTATTGAATAAGTCAAGATATTTGATTTTAGATATAGAACCTATTAGCATAGAAATATCCTACTTGACCGTCTCCCTTGGAAAGAACTTATTACACTAATAGGATAGTTTCCAATTTGGTCATTATCCTTTTTCAATAGCCTCTCATATCAACAATGGACATTACAATTTTTTTGTAAAATCATGAGAAAATCAATGGCTATTGTATCTTCAATTTTATAATTTACATACTAAACAAATATTTCATGGAAGTAGAAGAATAAGGGCCACATATGAATTGAGAGGACACAATGTGTCTTTGAAACCGCTTAGGGGTTAAGGGTTCCAAGTGAACTTCTTATCTTAAAAAATTAGCATGGCTCTTGGCTTTTATGTGAAGCCAATTCGGTCAACAAATTGTTTCTTGGCCAATCATAGTTTTATGAAATCAATCTCTTTTAGTAGAACTACTTGCTTTGGTCTTTGTATGAATAATTCCTAATTTMTTTTTCATGTATAAATGAAATTATTTTAAACAAATCTTCTATTTTATTTAATGTATTAAAACTAAGTAATGAATTCCAAAATAAACCTACAATATATCAACCAAAGGTAATTACCCTATCACCAACTTGCACCTTGAACCAACTACTCATTTCCCTGATCATTGATGTATTATTCTTGATTTTAGCATCTTTAATGTGAGAAATGTTTGCATCTTTAAGCTATTATTAAACTTTTTTTTTCCCAAAATAAATTGTTGGAATAAAAAATGCAACTACCACCCTGGCCGTAGATGTCGGGAATTCTCTTTTCTCTGACAWTAACTTTCTGCAATGGCAAATTGGTAAAAATAGTAAGGACAAAGTAGTGCACAAATTATTATTTGAAAATAAATTATTTATAAACAATTGCAACCCATGCTAATTTGGTCTCCCCTAACGAAATATCATCAGGTTGCCCAACAGTGGTAACCTATAATTTACCGGCAGCCTGTCATTGTGAGTTCCAGAGATTCATTGTATGATGTAGTATCCCAAAATGGCAAATTCTGGGTACTTTTACATCAAAATAAAGTTTTAAAAATTGTTCGGAACTGAGAAATAGAAGCTTTGGTTCCAGACCAAAAATTAATTTTGCGTGAGCTCAATGAGTCAATGGCGTCCTTTGATTGCCCGCCTCAAATTAAAGATGTGTATTAATAATATTAATAATATAAACAAGACTTTCCTCYGCTGCCCCTTATTTTTTTCGCTTGCTGCCCGTGAACCCAAAATTGACCCCTAAAAATTCTTGGCGAAAATGCAGAGGGACTGCACATTAGTGCTTTGCCTTTTAGATTTACGCTTGTTTTGAAATGTTATTTTATTTTATTTTACTTTAAGAAACATGAACAAATTCCATTGAAATTTTTTATATTTTATATTTTATATTTTATATTTTTTTAAGATTGAACAAAATTAAATGTTGTTCAAAGATAGCTATTTAACGTGCTTAATCAACATTTAAGCCAATATTGTTGATTTAGTGCTTAAATGCTTATTTSGACACTACCAGGAGTCTTTACATTCAAATAGACACTTGTTCTAAATGAAAATCTAAATGATTTATCACATGTCTTSAGAGATGGTGAAAATGCTACATCAAAACGGTTATTTGATATGGTTTAAATTACTTATCACAAGGACAAATTACTCAACATCGGTTGTAATGTAGTGGGGACATTGTGGCATTTGTAGTGTGCAAGGATGACATTGTTAGATTGGTCACACTAATTTTCATATCTACCAATTATTCAACCAAACCAAATAACCATCTTGGTATAGTTGGTTTGTCTTTTTTGAAATGATAGTAAAGTAATATTATGAGCATTTTCATTTTTCATTTGAAAAATTCAAGGCCACATGTGGGTCTTCTCTTGTTGGCTATTCTTCCACTATTGGATTTTTCACTATAGTAAAACAAGTTTCACCACAACCAAAGCAAATTGTCTCATGCATCTGGAGAGAGTATGAAACCTTCATGGACTTTCAAAGTGTGGATAAGAAAATAACGGAGAATCCATACTAGACTATTGCCTTCAGTTGGACATTGTTGCAACAATATGAAATAATTCAATTGCTATTGATTGCCTTAGAATAGTTGAAGTTTTCCAAGCTCTTAAAAAATAGTCATGATTTCAAAAATATGTGACAATGTATTATAAAATGCAATACATACTAATAATAAATTAATGATCATTCTTTAGCAAGTTTTGTAAAATGTGATACTACTAGTAYATCAACCAACATTTTTCAATAAATTTTGAAACCAAAATTTGAAAGCTCCTTCTCAAATTGATTATAGTTCAAATCACAACTGTAAAGTGGATACACCTAAAATTGCACTCTGCCTACAACCACCATCATCACTACGTGTACATTTCCAATATATATGCATGTTGAAAAAAATATTTTAGAACACCTACTAAATTCTTTTTACCCTCCATCACTTTCGCATACAATATCCAAATGTCGTATTTTTTGATGTGCTGAAACCTCCTTGTACTAGCCAATATGAAAATCTGACCCAGCTAATAATGAATTTTTGAAGTTGCAGAAAAGTGCATTTCAATGGGCTCTAGAACCGACCACCTTCTCAAATGTAAACTGCTTGAACATTGGAGAGTGCAAAATGTACCTTTACAGCCTTATTGGTTTTAGAACCTGCTCCATTTTAGGACCTCCTACCCTGGATGCTAAGAATAAAGTGCCCGCTTATTTTTTTTTCAAAAAATTAAAAAATTATTTTTTTCGTTCAAATTTTATTTGCCACGAGAAAGACAGCTAAGCTTTGAGTGAGTGATTTGAACCCACCCAAGGAGGCTTGCTGTCAAATTCGGGAAAATAAAAGCAAAAGGGGGTCCAGCTTGAACTGGTGAGCAAACAAACAAAATAAGGCTCACGGAAACCCTCCTCTCCGTCCACCCAGCACTAAAATTCGCTGGAAAGGGCAAAGCCTGGCAAAGACCACCRTTCACTTGAAACGAAAAATAGCCTCCCAAGCCCTAAATAAAATTAAACTAATAAAAAAAGTAACCCACCTCCATTTCAAGCTTTTTCTCCCCCCTGCCCGTAAGCCTGCCCAGATGCCCCTCCTGCCCCTGCCCCTGCCCTGATAAAAATAAGAGTTGACCTCCCTCTCCTCTGGCTCATGTCCTCATGTCAAGTCATCAAGAAGAAAATCCCCGAAGCCAGCGAATTGACCCCCTTTGTTGCCCCGTTTTTGCCCCTGGAGCACTGAAACACTACACTGATGATGGTAAATAGTGTTACCTACACAAATTGATTTAAAACAACCATAAGTTTTTACTCTTTATGAATATTTATACAAACTATAGGTACAAGGTTTTCCCAACTATAGTACTATTAGGATCCATGCACTTCGTAAAAATATTCATGAAGAGTAAAAACTTATAGCATTTCTAAAATAGTTAGTATGGGTAATACTGTTTACCATCATTAGTGTAGATTATTTTATAGCCGGGGTTGTTTGGCCACTCCAAATCTCCTGAATTTTTAAAATTTTCCACAGATGATAAAGTTTGCAAATTCTGAATTCACATTTGCAATCAGAAGGCCCACAATAGCTGGGAGAGATGTACAAGGAAAATTATTCAAGCCCCCAATAGGGGAATTTTTAATTTACTTGCATTCTTGAAATGACTTCGAGTGGCCAAGTAAGGGGGCTACTTCACCCTGACCTTTTTGATCTGCCACATATGATAAAATTTGCAAATTCTGAATACATATATGCAATTAGAGGCCTTACATTAACCAGGGGAGGTGATGAAATACAAAATTTACATGCCACAAAATAGGGGGCAATTTTTAAATTTACTTTTTGACGGGGCAACAAGGGGGTCAATTTGCCCTGGCCCCAGAAGCCAGGTTGCACCAGGGCAGCTGTAAGTTAGTGAGTTACCCTTGACCCAACTCTGCCACGACACATTACCTCCCAAATAGAGTGGGCTGGCCGGTATCTGAATTATTGAGATACTATACCGGCTGGGGGAACTGAAGTCCTTCACTTGGCCTCCATTATCCCCAAAATAATGGTCGGCTTTGGCGTGGGTGGGGGAAAAGAAGAAGAAAGAAGAAGGGCCAAGGGAAGGGAAGGCCGTGGTGAACTGGCCCCCTTCCTCGGCCCCTCCAAGTCATTGCAGGGGTGCAAGTTAAAAAAAAAAAAAAAAACTATTTTGTGCTTGGTTTATTTACCTCGTACACCACTCCCAATTAATCAATTTGGGCCTCTCATATTAAATATAAATTCAAAATGTCCAAATTTTATTATGGGTGACCAAAAAATTCCAGCATTTCTGCCAAGAAGGGTCAGGTTGAATCAACCTTCTTGATTTTACCCTTGTGAAAAATGTTGGAATTTTTAATTTGTGACCCATGATAAAATTTGGAGATTTTGAATTTGTATTTGAAATGGACCCCAAATTAGCTAGGAGAGGTGTAGATGATAAATTGATTGAACACAAAATAGTTTTTTTCTTTCCTTATGTGCACCTTTGGAATGACTTTGGGAACACGAGCAAGGGGGGTGATTCACCTTGGCCAAGGGAAAGGTCAAAGATTGGCTAGGATTTAGTGTAAAAGTTATTTCCGGCGACCTTTTTCAATGCCAAAGAGGCGCCCCAAAACTCATTAAAGTGTGGTTTATAATATTCAGCCTATAGATTCATTTTATTGGGCTTACATCATCAAGGGCCGCAATTCACATTTGAATGAATCAACTTGCAGAAAGTATAGTGGTTTGAGATTTGTGTTATTTCTTTGTTTTGAAATAAATGGGGAATTTGTATCATTGAAAGAATTGGATTGGATTGTTATTGATGATGGCATCCCTTCTAATACCAATTGGGGTATGGGTCCATTGCACTCTAATAGAATTTGAGGGTTTTAAAGTGTGGTGGGGTGGAGGTGAAAGGATCAATGTTTGAAATGTAGGCTTTTGGTGTTTATTAAGGCTCTTTAAAATCTGTTCAATATCTTGAATTTTGTCATGATTTTTGAGCAAGTAAACATAGGGCTTCAATACAATAGGGTGACTTCATATTAGATACGAAAAATAGGCTTGATCACATCAATAGATTAAATTTTTGTGACATATAAAGTTACATAATTATCTTACTAGTAATATTTCCAATTGTAAATTTATTCACTTGAATATACCAAAAAGTTCATCCAAGACCTCAAATGCAAGAGTGACAAATGGCATAACAAAAACACAAACAATAAAGGGAAAAAAAACATAAAACTCATATAACTTTATATCTTGCACTCAGAAGATCTTAAATTTTTTTTAATGAGACTTTCTACGATTGGTGCCAATCAATGTTGTTGAAATTTGTCTATCAATGGTGAAGAGGGGGGTTATAATCCTCATCCTCCTATTAGTTTGATGAAGGTTATGTATGTCTTAATTTAGTTGAAGAACCATCACCCATTTCCCAAACTCATTGAAGAAATTGTACTCGGTTGAAAGGAAGAATAACCATTCACCAAACTTGTTGAAGCTTTCTTTGTAGACTTTTTTGTCCTACTCTTGACTCACCCTATTTCTTCTTATTGTTTTTGAATCTTTGTTGAGGTTCGATTCCTCAATGACTCATCAATGTGATGCTTCATTCTTGATGTAAAATAAAGTTTGTCCCCTTGTGTACAAAACAACAACAACTAGAGTTGGGGTTGAACTTGAAGAGTATCTCTATTATTATTACCTCATCACCAAAAGCCCCATAAAAAGAAATTCCACCTAGAGAATACACTTCACCTTTCCCCCCTCCCATAAAATACGTACACCGTATCAAATACCGAAGTAATCACATACACGACTACTCTCCCCTACCCCCCAAATGATGACCATTATTGTCAATACAAAAAACACCAAAACCCAACAACAAAAGCAGTTGCTCCCAACTTCCACCCTCCTCTCCAAAAGCACTAATAACTTACCCCCAAAGTCATAGTGACCAGCGTCTACGTCTACGTCTACGTAGAGGCACGTGGTAATCCAACAACAAAGTATAAGAACTGGCTGGTAACTTTATGGACTCGGAGAAAGACTCGGAGAAAAAGCCAACGAGAGAGAGAGATGGAGAGACTGAGTAAAGTATAGAACCACTGCATCATGCAAACTCCGTCACGTGAATGACGAAGCCAGCTTTGAAGTTCGTCACTTCCAGAGCGCCCGACACTCCGTCACTCATCAGACAGATTTCACTTCACCCCACTCCAATTCTCTTCCACTTTCACTGCACTGCACAGCAAGATCAGATCATTGTTCTCCTGCTTGCCCAGTAAAAACGCCACCAGAGAAGATGCAGAGAAAGCTCCGACTCTGTGGCGCAATTCAGAACAACAGCTGACGGAGCCCCAGAGGCCGGGGAAGAGACGGGCACGGAGCGAAACAGTGGAATAGGGAACCAGCCAGCCAGCCAGCCCGCCGGGGTAAAGAGAAGAGGACCTCTGTTACACTGCCAAGTTTCTGCATTTCTGCATTCCACATAAGGTATTGGAGCGTGATCGGGGAGCTTTGGTTGCTGGAAGGAAGGGAAGCTCGCCAGGTGCCTGGGCTAGTTGACTATCATCGATCGCTGCAGCAACAGTAGTGAGTCATCACGCCAATTCACACTCTCGTTGCTTGCGTCGCGTTTTGCATTTCACGGAGGTGAAGGAGCTGCTGCGTCTCCGTCGTGTCGGTCTTGCATTTTTGCACTAGGATTGCATGGTTATGGCGATGGGTGTGAGCTGATCTGTGCGCGCAATTTCTGCAGGTGCCAGATGATACTAAATTGATACTTCAAGCTGTGAAAGTCGAGCCTTATGAGGCTCGACCTGAGCTTGTATCACAAGTATTCAAAGAGCCGGAAACTACTTTACCTTCGCCATCCGAGAACAAACATACTGGGCTGCGTGAAAATTTGAATAGTCATTTATGGGCTAAGCCTAACAGCACCAATTACCAAAAATGCATAGACCGTCCCAGGAATTATCCACGTAAGCATTTGCGTCCCTAGTTTAGAACTCGATCTCTACAAAACTTTCCTGGATCGACACTTTTGAACGAAAAACAGGCTTCATTGTTTATTTATATTCTGCAGGTTTATAAATGTACGTGGTGTCGCCTCAGGAACGCGTAGTTGCGTACCTTTTTTTTGATAGTTGCGTCGTTGTGCAGGTCCAGATAATAACACCAATGGATATCTTTTAGTAAATGCCAACGGCGGGCTCAATCAAATGCGAGCAGGGGTACGTGGTTTTATCCTGCTGTTTTCTTTTGCATTTTTTCCAGTTTAGATTTTTATACATGTGGACAAGGTGGTGTGTGTCTCCCGTTTAGTGTAATTCATAATTTTTCCTGCCCATTTTTGCAGATTTGTGATATGGTGGCAGTTGCCAGGTTGATGAATGCGACACTAGTGGTGCCTGTTCTTGATCATAGCTCCTTCTGGGCTGATCCTAGGTACTTCAACTGCTCCAACATTTTGGCATTAAGTCTAATCAAAGATTTGCATTACCGGTTGATTGAATTATATCGTGTATTTGTAGACTTTTTTGTTTTTGTTTTTTCTATCGAATGTGAACATGTTTTATGTGTTATACGATGGAGGTTGGATTTCGCATTGCAAAARCATTCGGTCACCTAAAGTTACCAACCTTGCTTGGCGTTGTAGTGAATTCAAGGACATTTTTGATGTTCAACATTTTATCAAGTCTCTCCAAGAAGATGTTCGCATTGTGGAGGCCCTGCCAGCTTCGGTGGCTGGTATTGAGCCGATGATAAAAGCGCCCGTCTCTTGGTCCAAGGTGGGTGCTTGCTGAACCCCCTCTTCCCTTCTATTTATGAGTAATTTTCTATGTGCATTTTTACATGACTATTCTATTGGGAACAACTTAACATTCTAAAAGAACCTTTTGAATTGGCATGACTCATTGTGTTTTGCAAGTAGAGCTCAATGTGTGAGCAAGTGAGAGCTTCTCAAGCCAGTGAGCCCGTGTGATTTCACATATGAGAGAATGTATGTCACAGCAGCTTAATAATTTGCTTGCTTTCCTCACATGATATTTTTTGCCTAATAATTTTCTCAGTGAGCACCTAGTGCCATGATGCTTCTATCAATTACTTGAAAATCGTGTTGAAGCTCTCAAATCCCACATTCCAGTAGCCGGCATTAAAATGAGTTCATGGGTGTCATGTATTGCAGGCTCCGTATTACAAGGATGAGTTGGCTGGCCTCCTGAAGCAGCACAAGGTGTTGTCGTTCACACATGCCGACTCTCGCTTGGCCAACAACGACTTGCCTGTGGAGACGCAGCGTCTTCGTTGTAAGTCCAACTACGTGGCTCTCAAGTACGCGGAGCCCATTCGCAATCTGGCGGAAACGCTCATCAAGCGAATCCGAGATGGCGGACCTTACATTGCCCTCCACCTGCGGTACGTACCCAAGTTTTGTCCATTCTCTCTCCTACAGGAACATGAAGAAACCAAGAAATTTCATGCGGATTCGAACGGAGCAACAGAACATGGAACTSCTACTGTTTAGGGTTGAAAACTTGGGGTATCGTTATGTTTTGAACATCAGAGCTTGTTTTTCGTTTGAAATCGTGTTCTAATCTAGCTTTGAATTGTTGTAACTTTTGCATCTGATACTCAAATCATGCGTGTGCCCTTGGAATCCTCTTTGATTCGTTGACATGTCTGTTTGATTATCTGTCCATCAACTTCGCTCCGCGCTTAATTGACGTGTGGTTGTTACTTGTGCAGGTACGAGAAGGACATGTTGGCTTTTACCGGATGCGCCCATGGTCTCTCTTCCCAGGAAGGCGAGGAGCTTCGCCAGATGCGTTTGGCAGTGCCGCACTGGAAGGAGAAGGAGATCGACAGCGAACTCAAAAGACAGCAAGGCGGCTGCCCGTCCACTCCTTACGAAACCGGCCTTCTCCTCAAGGCCCTGGGTTACCCTCGTTCCACCAAAATCTACATCGTGGCTGGGGAAATTTATGGGAACGGCACCATGGACGCTCTCAAAAAGATTTTCCCCAATGTTTACGATCACAGCACGCTGGCCACGGAACAAGAGCTGGGGCCGCTCAAAAAGTTCCAGAATCGACTCGCGGCGTTGGACTACACGTTGGCGCTGGAGAGCGATGTGTTCGTGTTCACGTATGATGGAAACATGGCCAAGGCGGTGCAAGGGCACCGGCAGTTCGAAGGGTACCGAAGGACCATCAATCCTAACAGGTGGGCTCCAACTCCTTGTCATGATCAAGCTGCGTTTCTTTTCCTTTCCTTTGATTTGGTTTTGAATTTCTCAGTTTCTTTACTTTGATTTGGTAATTCTCTCGGGCGTTTTGAGCTTAACATCTCCTCTCTAGTAGAGGGTGTTCGACTTCGCCAGCCATTCCTGGTGTGCGATTGCAGGAAGATTACCAAATTTAGACATAATAGGATTGTTCTTTCCTCATCGTGCGACCTCATTGTCGAGCATTGGAATGAGATTCTGGAATTGCAGGCGGGCTGTAATTGCTACGGGCGATTCGCATCCGTTTTTTCTTTTTCCTTCAATGTTCTGACCTTCCGCAACATGCAGTTGGATCCTAGTTGATCACTTCCAGCTGCTGACTGTTAAATTTATTTGTGTCTGTTGTTTTTTGTTTGGCAGGGAGAGTTTGGTGAAACTGGTGGAYCAATTCGAGAGCCAAAACATGACCTGGACGCAGTTCCAGACCGAAGTGAGCAAGATTCACGAGGACAGGATTGGAGCCCCCCACCGCCGGGAGGCCGGAGAGTTCCCCAAATTGGAGGAGAATTTCTACGCCAACCCTTTCCCAGGTTGCATTTGTGAGCATCAGATTCAGCAGGAAACCAGAGTTAGGAATAGCAGCAATAAGAAACCCAACAACCGTAGACTCCTGAGTCATGAATCCTGACATCTCTCATCACAATCCTGACATGCTTGGAAAAACTTCGTAGTAGCAACTAACTTACAGGAGCGTCKTTTCCATGGTTAAATTGCACCAGATCGCTAGACTGATATGGGTCSAACGGCTCAACTGATATCAATTCGATCCCTCTCTCCCCATCGCATCCCTCAGATTGGTATGAATCTGAGATCGATTTGATTCCAACGATTAGAGTCGGCCTGGTTTCCGCTTCATGGAAAATGATGCCCTTCAGTTGTACGTGTATTCTACAAGTGGGCAGCAAAATTTGCTCACTGAGAAAAAAAGGAAGGAAGGAAGGGATTAGTAGCAGTCGTTTGCAAGCCCTCGTTTGCAAGCTCTTCTACTCACCCCTAGCCCTAACCCTAACCCTAACCCTARCCCTAATCTGAACCCGAACCCTAGCTTAGCTTAGTCCCCCCCCATTTTTTCGTAGCATGCTGAGAAATAACAAAGTTGAGCAACAAGCTGATTTTTGTGTAGCAGCACTACGTCGTGACCTAATTCTATTACTCCTCCTTCTACAACTACATCTATAATAGCAGTCTCAACTGTATTGTTCCTAAACACCTGGTAATCGGTGGGAGATAGGTGGGAGAGACAGCGTAGACTAATTTCTACTTGGAAATCCACTAATTCTGGGTCGAGTTTTTGTTCTCTCATTTTCCATTCTGTAGGCGCCTTTCCATGTACCTTGTGTGTATTCTGACGATCCGTAGTGTCCCCTCCGTCCTCTTTTTTTTTTCTTTTTCCCCTGCGTAATTTGTACATGTTAATAAAGAGACTTGTAACTTATTTGCCGTTCCTTCCAAATTTTGAACTTATTTCTGTTGTGCACCATGTCATTTGGGTGCCTTGAATTCCTGTTTTTTGTTTGAAAGCATAAGGTGTACTGTCCTGGACATGTACTTAAAAGTAGGGTGACTGATTTGCTGTAAATTGGACGGTGTACTTTTTGGCTGTGGCCAAAAATGTTGTATTCTCTCGACAGAAATGTGTTTTGGGTCCTCATCAGTTCGTGCAATTGTGGTTTGCACATGTTTCAATGACCGAGATTTTTGTTGTGAGCTGTCCATTCTCATTGCAGGGTTACTGATTACGAGTTGAGGACGCTTGTGTGAGTTGGGATTTGTACTGCGAAGTTTTAGGCTTGTAATGACCGATTCGGGAGTGTTGAGTGTACTTGGGGATTTGCAGTGCGACGAAATGGAAATGCCATTTGTGTAGAGAGAATCAAAATCACTCGAATCATGCGTTTGGTGTTTCTGTTTGGTACTTTTGAAGTTATCTTTGCTGCAAAACCTTGGAAGGAGAGATGTGTGTCTAAAAGTGAAAAAGCCAAATACTAAGATTAAAGACAAAAACAAATCACATGGAMAAAAAWCAAGAATAMACAATGGAGAGGAGATAGAAATCCCAAATTGACTTAGGCCTCCCCAAAATGCAATTGTCAGTTAGGAAAAAAAATTCTGCATAAAGCCAAAAAAGGAAATGGAAAGGAAAAAAAATCACAAAGTGCTTTAAACCCCCCTTCACCCATCCACCCCAATTAGAAAGCCCAAAATTGCACAAAGACAAAAATAAATTCCTAAGTCAATGGAGACCCAAAAAAATTGGAAAGAAAATGAATAGGAAACTATTGTAAGACACCCAAAAATTGCCATTGGTAAAGCCTCTTGGAATTGTGCAAAGCCAAATAAATAGGGAAGAAAAAGAAATTTTAGGCTACTTTTAGTTCGGAAAATTATGGAAAGCGAAACAAAACCATAACTATTGGATCACATAATGTGCATAAAGTTTGATACACCAAAATTGAGGTACACATACAAGTTGTTTATAACAACATTTTAACCATTTTAAAAGTGTCATTGCCGCTTCCTATGAAGTATGGATTTCAGTTTAAGTCCAAAAATCCTATAATACAACAAGTACAAAGGGCGGACAAAAAATTGAAACAAACTCACAATAATTGCACTGCAAGTGCTATATGCACATCCAAAATTGGTGAAGCAGAAAATCTAGCATTAAAACTCCATGAAATACAACACAAATTCAACTATAGATTTTACAAGCAATTCAAGAATCTTGGAAGCACACACAAAAAAACAACCTCGCGCAAATACTCCACAAAGCTTCCTCAAGTCACCATTGGACAAATCAAACAAGGAGGCAGTGTGGAGATGCTCCAACAATGCAATTAAGGCCATATTCGTTATATTGAGACGTTTTGTAGATTTTGAGAGAGAATGCTAATTATTGAGAAATTAATTTAAAAAAATAGTAATTGAAATAAAAAATAAATAATACTTAAATAATGACCCTATAATGAAATTCTAAAAGTTGGTGTTGTTACCTATTTATAAAAAAATACTAGTGAAGACATAAAGCGGTTTATGCTCGAGTTGAGGATAANATTATGGAAAGGGAAACAAAACCAGAACTATTGGATCACATAATGTGCATAAAATTTGATACACCAAAATTGAGGTACACATACAAATTGTTTATAACAACATTTTGGCCATTTTTAAAGTGTCATTGCCAGCTTCCTATGAAGTATGAATTTTAGTTGAAGTCCAAAAATCCTATAATACAACAAGTACAAAGGGCGGACAAAAAATTGAAACAAACTCACAATAATTGCACTACAAGTGCTATATGCACATCCAAAATTGGTGAAGCCAAAAATCTAGCATTAGGAGACAGTGGAGGAGCGATGGCGGAGCGCTCGAGCCAGGTAGTGTTGCTGTACCAAGGCTCTGAGCTGATTTCTTGAAGAGATACGCCATCACTCGTCAAACAGTTTTGTAGAATTATCTAAGTTTGCATATTGTATTAGCATACGAGTGATCATCCTTAGCTTAATGTTGGATTATCCAAACCTAGTTTCCAGAACTTAGTAATCAGGTTGCAATGTCGATGGCAAACTACGCCGCCGCCTTACGTAGAGAACCAAATCTCAGATCCAAAAATGTCGATCTATCGAAATCTGACCCAGGATCCCGGATCCGTAGGGTAATTGCTTCAGATCTCTTAGGACCACACTTTGAAGCCCATTCGAGGCACCAGACAGAGCCACTAGTTGCAGATCTACCAATTGGCATCGTCAGGAACCCTAACGGCCTGCTAGTACGAGAATGCGTGGAAGTGCCAACGTCAGCATTGGATATGGTGGCGTTGCGGAAGGAAGTGGCCTACCTTAAACAACACATTTTGATAGTCAAGTTTGCAGTTGCCCTATCTCACTTGGTAGATCACAGTCTCTGGATTCGTGAATTTGAGGATGTAATTCAGGCCAAAGTTGTGTTACACAGAGATGCAGGGGGGGGGGGATTTCACTTTATTAAACTAGATTCGATCAACACAGTTCGACAAGCTTTGGCTTTGTCACCGTGTCGTCTTAAGGTTGGAACTGCGGTCCTCCAACGTTGGATTCCTGCGTTTAATCCTTNTTCCCCCCTCTGCTAGATCCCTCAGACAACCCCATCCATATTTCTGACCTCACTGATGAACCCATCCAACCAGATGACATTGACATGGAATTCGATGAGGAGATAGAGCAATACATGATCCAACTTGCGGGAGAGCACAAGGATCAAAACTACAGTCAACCTGACAACACCGATGGTAGTAGAAGGCAGAGTACCTCGGTTAAACCTTGTCTCGTTACTCCAACAGGCTGTGTCGACCCACCTGTAGCCGTAGAGCCACCGATGTCACTCAACCCTAAACCGACATGTGGTCCAACACAAGATATGACATTCACGGACAGCCAAGGATCACAACCAATCCATTTAGAACCCGCTAGCATTACGCTAGCATTACTAGGTATTAACACAAACGTAGAAATGAGCAATGCGGAACAAGGGAAATGCTTCTCGTGTCTGGATCTCCAAGACGACACGTCTCCAAATGAGGATTCATGACCATCTCAACAAGAAGAAGAGTCCTTCGAAGACGCCCAGAACGAACAATTTTCCCCCGTCCAAGTAGTTACCAACAGCCCAAAACCGAGTCCATCATTTCAACCTCGCTCTATTTCATTTGTTCCACACAACCTAGAGGATATCACACAGCCTCAACCACAAGGGTCATCGTACGGCTCAGGTCGTAATTTATCCACAATCAGCCGAGCAGAGGCACGTGACAACGAGAGAGCGTACCAAGCAATTCAGAAGCTTACGGCTAACAGGACCAGATCAAGTCCAATGTCGCAAGTCGGTCAAGAGAATCTGCACGCATCTTCCTCATCCCCATCCCCTCCAGCCGCCACAATGACCCAATCAGTCAGGAGCGCCAGAGCAGCGGCAAGAGGCATTTCGTCTTCCCCCTCTACCCCTCCGATTACTCCCACCCCATCAAGTTTCGATAGTTGGGGTTATAGAGCTGCAATTTCTAAAGCCTGCGTTGAGGAACCCGCCAGCAAATCCTTGCCAACCAATCAACGTCAATGATTTTACAACTCATGTCCTTCAACGTTAGAGGTTTGAACGACAAAACCTCTGTTACTCTCCTTCGCAACTATCTTCAATCTTTTCCAGCTCTAGATATAGTTTTGATTCAGGAACATAAATTACGAAATATGGACTCTGCAAACATTGGCAAATTATTATGGCCCCAAGCATCATCATGGTTAGCAGCTGCAAGTACAAGCTACAACAACACTCCCACAGGGCCTGGGGCTGGAAAAGGTGGCATCCTTACCCTCATATCACCCAAGATTGCTCATATGGTTGTCAGTTCGGGCACCATTTTCGACAACAAGGCACAGTGGTTTGTCCTGAAGGGATTTTCCGGTGGAGAGGTTGGTGTAGTTAATGTGTATGCTCCAAACGATTCCCAATAAAGAAGTTGCTTGTGGGAAGCTATGATCCAAGAATTACCCCCAGGCTGTCGATGGATACTTGCATGTGACTTCAACATGGTGGAAAAGTGAC